>JASDQU010101101.1:0-21874 GCA_032191745.1 Picea mariana
TTGTGTCACTATTGTAAATCCTTCAATCTTATCCCAAGTTGTTCTTAAGGGGGTATGTTAGGATATTTAGACACTTAGGAGTTAGTTAAGATCTACTTGGTCTAATATGTTGTTAGGTAAAAGTGTGTTTATAGTGTGTTTCTTTAGTGTGCATTAGTATGCATTTGTAGTTAGGAAATCCGACAGTCACGATATGTTCCCGACATAGACTGATCCGATGGTTCATACTCTCCTTGATATTAATGACCATTGATCCGTGGCTTAACACCCGATTGGTCCATGAACTATATTTCAAGAGCATGGAGGGTCATTTGTCGATGATCGATTGTGAGAAAATCTCTTGTAAAATCCCTCTGTAATCTTTTTCTTTGCATTAATAAACTGCTCCAAGTGGCCGCGTTGGCTGGGGTCGTGGATGTTTCCCCGTAGGGTTTTTACCACGTGAAAACATCGGTGTGTTGATCTTTGATCTGGTTATGTGAGTGGTTATTGAAGGTGTTCGTCCTCTATTGGAATACCTATGTTGTCGAACAAAAATCCATGCCAGTAGTTGCCTCGATTTTTGTGCAAGTAAACACTTGTGTGGCAGCCTTGGAATGCATGCCAAACTCCTTAGAACTCTTGTTGTTATCTTCCTTGATTTATGTGCATAAAAATGAATGGTATGACCTCTAGAAATCCATATTGTATGACCTCTAACTACTTTTGTACTGTTACCTCGATTTTCATGTCAGAAAACTACCTTGGAATGCGTGTGTTAGCTCTACAAATGGCCTCCTTCCTAAAGCTCGACCTCCTCTGTTCTTTCTCTCTCAAAAATTTGAACAACCCAAGAATGGTTGTGCCCTCTACCCTAATCGACCTCATGGAGGGAAGGTGAAGAGTCATCTAATCCAAAGGCTGAGAATAGATGAGATCAAGGGTGTGAATTAAATCACTTAATTTACCCACTTTCCCTAAGTACAAAAAGTCACCTTTTAATTTATCTCTCACAAATTAAATGACTAGGGTCCACATTAGGCACTTTCTCACCCCTTAGGCACCTAGGTGATGAGAAACACTTTCTTAGGTACTTTTTAATTATTTTTAACACTCCCTCTTACTGAGGAAAATGTTACTCACCACTCCAAGCTTGTCCCTGAAAAATGCAAACTTGTCTTTGCCCAAGGCTTTGGTGAGTATGTCTACAACCTGCTCATCTGTAGATATGTACTTTATCTCAACTGCTCCTCTCTAAACATAATCCCGGATGAAGTGATACCAAATTTCAATGTTCTTAGACTTGTCATGAAAAATTGGATTCTCAGAGATCTTAATACAACTCTGATTGTCATAGTAAATCATAGTGGGCCTCAATTGCACACCAAATAATCCCACCAGCAACTTGCGAAGCTAAAGAGCCTCACAGCTAGCCTAACTGAGAGCCATATACTCAGCCTCTGCAAAACTCAAAGCCACTGACTTTTTCTTCCGATTGAACCAAGACACCACTGTTGAGCCCAATCCAAAACAACATCCAGAAGTACTCTTCCTGTCACTGACACATCCTTCCCAATCTGAATCTATATAGCCCACCAATCGAACTCCATCGCCTCTCAGATACTCCAAACCATAAACCATTGTACCACAAAGATATCTAAGCACATGTTTTTCTACCACCCAATGCACTCTCCTAGGATCCACCATGAACTTACTAAGAGTGTTGATAGAAAAACAAATATCTGGCCTGGTATTGACCAAATACATCAATGAACCGATCAACTGACGATATAAAGTGGAATCAACCAACTGTGACTTAGAAGCATGAAGCTTCTTCTAGTTAGTAATCATGGGTGTGGTCATGGGCCTACAATCCTCCATCTAAAATATCCTCAGAATGTCACAAGGATACTCCCCCTATCCCAAGAAGATGTTTCTAGGCTCCTTCCAAACCTCCAATCCCAAAAAATAATGCATTAGTCCAATATAAATCATGTCGAAATCTGAATCAAGGCTCTCCTTGCAGCTAGTGATGAGTTTCTTAGTCCCTATAATGAAAATACCATCAACATATAGCGAGATTATGATAGGATCCTCTCCAACCACAATGAAGTATAGGTTGGGATCCACCTCACTCTTCTCAAAGCCCAAGTGTTGCAAGTAGGCATCAATCCTAGAATACTAAGCTATGGTAGCTTGTTTGAGCCCATACAATGCCTTCTTCAGTCTACACACATGAGAATCTCTCCCATGCACCTCAAACCCCAATGGATACTCAATGTACACCTCCTCCTGTATGAGACCATTTAGAAATGCAGTCTTCACATCCATCCAATTGATCTTCCAACCCATCTCTGTTGCAATAGAGATCACTAACCTGATCAAGGAATATCTAGAAACTAGAGTGAAGGTCTCATCATAGTCAACTCCCTCAACTTGTTAGAACCCCCGAGCCACAAAATGAACTTTGTACTTCTTGATGTTGCCATAAACAACATACTTGAGTTTGTAGAGCCACCTGGAAGTAACCACTAACTTCCCCTCAGGTCTAGGAACAATCTCCCAAATATCATTCTTCATGATGGAATTGTACTCTTCCATCATGGAATCTCTCCAAACATGTATGCCATATGCCTCCTCAAAAGTGGAAGGCTCAGACTCCTTGATGTTTCTCACCATTGCAATGTAGTTGCAAAATTTCTTAGGAGGTTTACTCTCCTTCATAGCCTGTCCAGTATTCCCCACTAAACCCTCTGCCTCCCTCAAAGTGTCCTGAAGCCACTTGGGCTTCCTCCTCTCTGAAGTAGTGTCTCATGGAGGGGAATCTCCCTACTCAACCCCATCACCTGAAGTAGAATCTGGATAACTCGATCCTGAAACCCGTGGACTAGTAACCTGTGATCCTGACATATGTGGCCCTGTAACCTGTGGACCAATCGTCACCGAAACTGGTGGTCCTGAACTTTGTTTCACTGAATTCTATTGTGGACTCACCTAAATTTGAGGTGATGACTGCTTATCCCTCTCATTACCTTGTGACTTCCTAAAGGATACATTCTCCTCAAATCTCACATCTCTTCGCAAAATTGTCTTCCTCAAGGAAGGGATGTATATGCGGAAATCCTTTGAATTCTCGTTATACCCAACAAAGATCTCCTTCTCTGTCATGGGTTCTAGCTTTTTCCTTTTCTCAGAAGGGACATGTGAATATGTAAGGCACCCAAAAATCCTAAAGTTCCCCACCTCAAGCTTCTTCCCAGAGAAATCCTCCTCAGGAGTCATACTCCCCACTGCTCTGTGTGGACTCATGTTCTGCAGATAAACCATAGTGTAGCATGTCTGAGCCCAAAGAAAAATTGGTAGCCCTTGATCATGTAACATGTCTCTCTCAACCCCAACTATGGCCATGTTCTTCCTCTCAGTAACCCCATTCTGTCATGGATTGTAAGGAACAACCAACTCTCTCCTAATGCCCTCTCCATCACAAAAGTCCTTAAACTCCTTGGAGGTATACTCACCCCCATTGCCTGTCCTCAGAACTCTGATTTTATTCCCAGTCTGGTTCTCCACAAGAGATTTGAACTCTTTGAACCGATTGAAGACCTTTCCTTTTGTCTTCATGAAGAAAATCCAAGACTTCCGTGAGAAGTCATCAATGAATATGAAATAGTACAAAAAAACAGTCAAATATGCAGAAGACATCGGACCACATACATCAGAATGAATAATATTAAGTATACACGTTGCTCTGTTGTCACTGTTTGGAAAAGAATTCTTGGTGTACTTTCTCAAATCACACCCCTTGTACAAATCTTGGTGCTCTGTACCAAAGTCTGACACTCCAGCCACAATCTCCCTCAGTACCCTCAAATCCCCATGATGCAAATGGGGCATCCTCTTGTGTCATAGCTCACAAAGATCATTGTTGTTGGTATAATGAAATAATGCACTTGCTGGCTAGAATATGAGATTGTACAGCTTCTCATTTCAAGTCCCAATCACTTTGGCCAAAGTGATACTGGACCCTTTTGGGAATATGAGCACATGTCCATCACGAAACAACACCTCATAATCCCTCTCCTCAATAGCAGAAACTAAAATCAAGTTCTTCTTCAAGCCAGGAACATATAGGACCTCTCTCAACAACATGGTATGTAAAGACTCCCTTTGAAATGATATTGTCCCACTACCAACTTCCTTGACCACCTGGTCATATCCAAGCACTACCTCAATATCACCAATCTATGTAAGATCTGTCAAATTCTCACGAACACATGTCATATGGCGGGAGACACCACTGTCAATATACCACATACTGGAATGAGTGGTTCTAGTGGAAAGACATACCACTAAGGAAAAATCCTTATCAAACTTGGCAAAGAACTCCTCCACCTCTGTTGAAGCTACTGTCTTCTTCTTATTATTATTAAGACATTTTCCTGCATAGTTCCCAAACTTGTGACATGCAAAGCACTTGACTTTTCACATGTCCTTATTTCCTTCACCCTTCAGTTTGTTTCCTCCCTTAGGACCCTTTTTGAATTTCTTCTTGTTGTTGGCAGCAAGAGCCACATTCTCCTCATCATGGCCTATAGATGAACCGCAATGCACATAACCTCTTTGGGTCTCCTCCTGAAAAAAATCATCCCAAAGATATTCCCACTTGGGAAGGTTCTCCCTATCCACAATTCCTTCAACAAAACAACCCATTGTTTGGAAACTCCATTCAATGTTTTCCTCACAAGTTCACTGTCAGCAATGGCCTCCCCAACTGCTCCAAGTTCATCTCTCACCTGTGTCAACCTGGTAAGATATGTGACCACAATTTTAGCCTTGGTCATTTTAATGATTTTTAGTTTTTGTCTCAAAACCATCTTCTGGTTCTTCTTTGTACTCTGGTACAACTTCTTCAAGGAATCCCACATCTCATAGACATTTTCCTTCCCTATCACATGAGGAATCAAATGGTCCTTGATGGCATCAAGGATAATTCTCTTAGCCTCGATAGTCTTCTTGGTGTATGCATCTAGAAGAGTAGCATCTGTGGGTACATTCACTGGAGTTTTTGTGGAGTTCTCAACAATATCTCATAACTCACTTTCTTGCAACAATAATATCATCCTCTCCTTCCAAGAACCAAATTTTACTACCCCATCAAGTCTGTCCTCAACCCTCAAACTGGTAGCCATTGACCCTTCTCTGCTGAAAATGAAAAATTCAAATTTATGTCTGCTGAAGTGACTTATGTCCCCCTTTTCTGACTTTTTGATATAAATCTGTCTTTCTTTAACTCAGCTCTGATAACATAAAATTTCAGACCCCACCCAGTTTCAAGTCTCGCTGATTTTTATTAGTGTTTAATGCCCAAACCCAGTTTTATGACAACCAAATAAACTAAGCATGTAAACAAAATTTCATAACTGAAACATGAGGATTTTGAACAACATTTAATGCATAAAATAAAATATATCAACAGCACAATACTCAGAAATTTTTGCACAAGGATTTTTGGTCTAATAACGACCCTGGAAAAACCCACAAGGAGAAAACCAGTGAGAGAGGGATTTTTATTATTCAGAGCTTCAAAGAAAATTATTTTACACCAGATTCATATTCAAAAAATTACACAAACTTATCTCAGAATTTCTTCACGAAAACTCCTTCTGAGTAGCCCCAAATTTGCTCCTCGATTTCTATGCCAGAAATCTGTACAAGTGCTCAGTTGTCACAACATTAATTGTTGTACGGACTATCCTGAAATCTGTGTCCTTTTTATAAGTTGGTTGTAGGGAAATCGTAGTAGATTTAACACCTTGAAAAATGTGTCTTTCACCTCAAAAACTATTCCCAGAAACTGAGTTGTACGACCCTCGATTTTTGTGCCAAAAATTGTATGGACTATACGAAAATCTACCAAGAAATTTGTGCCAGTAGTTGCCTTGATTTTTGTGCAAGTAAACACTTGTGTGGCATCCTTGGAATGCATTCCAAACTTCTTAGAACTCTTTTTTTTGTCCTCCTCGATTTATGTGCATACAAATGAATGGTACAGCCTCTAGAAATCCATATTGTACAACCTCTAATTGTTGATGTACTGTTACCTTGATTTGCATACTAGAAAACTTCCTTGGAAAGTGTGCCTTAGCTCTGCAAATGGCCTCCTTCCTCAAGATCGACCTCCTCTCTTCTTGCTCTCTCAAAAAGTTGAACAACCCAAGAATGGGTGCACCCCCTACCCTAATCGACCTCATGGAGGGAAGGTGAAGAGTCATCTCATCCAGCGGTTGAGATTAAATGAGATCAAGGGTGTGAATTAAATAACTCAAGTTACCCACTTTCCCTAAGTCCAAAAATTCACCTTTTAATTTATCTCTCACAAATTAAATGACTAGGGTCCACATTAGGCACTTTCTCACCCCTTAGGCGCCTAGGTGATGAGAAACACTTGTCTAGGTACTTTTTTATTATTTTTAACAATAGTGGGGTCATAGCTTCACCCTGTACAACTGACTTTAGTGAGGAGAGGGCATATGAACATAGTCATCATCCATGTGAACCTCACAGATGCTCGAGTTGCAGGAAAACTTGCTACAAGCCTACTGAGTCTAGTGGAAAATGGAGCTTCATGGAGGAGGGTTAGTATCTTAACCATCTCTATGTTCTTCATCATTATATATTTATAATATATTATTATGTGTATTTATATCGATATTTTATTTTATGTTGTTTTGCATTTGCTACATCCATGTAGCAGACCCACTACACCCATGGATGCATCACTATATGTCTCCACCACTGATGCAATAGTGGAGGAAACCTACTCAATCATTCTACCCCATACATAAGTATGTGTCACATTTGATAAATTCACCATATTGATTTATTTATTTTATGGCATCCTCTAATTTTTAATACTCTTGTGTTTCTATAGGTTATGGAACCAAGCAATGTCGAGCAATGTCCACCTAGGATAGACAAGTCACCTACATCACATGTATCATGTGTAGAGTTAAATATAGTTTAAATCTCAAATTTATTGTATTTATGTTGTTGAATTTTACTATTTTGTACTAATGGTTCAATATTATTAATATGTATGAAGTTTGTTGATATTTTTGCTATTTTTAGTACTAGTCCTCTCCCTAGGCACCTGCTCACATATTTTTAGTTACCTTACTCCAGGATGAGGGTTATTCCATCACTTGTACAATCTTTGGGGCTCCATTGTCACCCACCCCCAAAATATTTATTATTACATGCATCATCAGTGGATGCAACCGCAGTCCACCCATCTGCACCACCTCTTCCATCGCATCCATCCACAATGGATGCACCCATATGCCACCCACCCCCACCACCATTTCCATATGTGCCATCCATCAAGGTTGCCACAATAGAGGTTGCCTCGTAGCATGTTGTATAGTCGAGTGATCCACTTGTCAGTGACTCTCCATTGAGACTCGAGATATTCATGATGATATAATGTGTTGATGACAAATTTTTACTTATCATGAATGGAATTGATTTTATGCATATTTGTTTAAATTTCATGATTTTATCCTTGTAACTGACGCAGGGTGGAATTGCTGAGAGATTATCATCGCGAAGGAGGGTAACACCTTCACGATTCTTTGTACCATATGTAGTGAGTTGTA
Organism: Picea mariana; assembly: GCA_032191745.1. Classification (NCBI taxonomy): domain Eukaryota; kingdom Viridiplantae; phylum Streptophyta; class Pinopsida; order Pinales; family Pinaceae; genus Picea; species Picea mariana. The sequence continues at coordinate 7,635 of JASDQU010101101.1, forward strand.
TTATGTTGAATTACAAAGTATCATTTTGTAAGTCTTTTAATTCATTGTGGAAAAATATTAATAACAATGTTTTTTCATTATGCATTTTCTAGAGCGACGAACCACGCTTAGGCCCAAAACCACTCAAGGTGCTTCTTCGAGCAAGAGAAGAAAGATCAATTTCCAGGATGCTCCTAAGGGTGGCAAGGGTGGAAGTGGTCAATGAGTGACCAATGACTGTCGTTTTGTATCTGGGCCACCATATGGTTGTTTTTTTATGTTAGGGCCCTTGCTGTCATTTTGTATATTGGGCACGAGGTGCCATTTTGTAAAAATGTACATTTTAGATAATGTTGAATACATACACACACATATATACATTTCATGGCATGTTTTTTATGAATCTGATTGTTTCTTCATTTTATGTTGATGAATGTATGAATTTTATGTGTATTGTAACATCCCCACTATAATCCCCAATTTAATTAATGCTTACACAGATATAATATGTGGCTACGACCAAGTGATGTAATATGTGATTGTATTTTCTTGTTTTGTTAATAAAATGTCATGCGAGATGCTAAGGGGACATGGACAATATATGGGGGTTGAATCAATCCACAAGAGAGGGGAGTGTCTAGGATAATGGCCAACAGGGGTCCAAGGGGGAAATACCCATGTATATTAGTTCAACCCATTTTTCCTAAAATTGTCATTTGTATATGAACCTTCCAATTTATGATTGAGTGTTCCCAAATCCAATCATTTAATGCATGTAAGAGGGTGGGTGTGAGTGGTCACATACCAGAGTTATTGGGCACGTGGGGGTTGAGTACAATCATCTTGGGGAAGAGTGTGAGTCAAGAAAGGAAATCCAAAGAGAGGAAATTTGTATGGGTTGGGACAACATTTCTTAGACGTGATTTTGTTTGCATGAGAAAAAAGAGAGAGCAAGAAAGAGAGCTTGAATTTGGTGCAGCCATGGAGGGTGAATTCTAGAGAAAGCTAGAATGTATTTGGAGCGTTTTGTATCTGAATATTGAAGAAACAGGTTTTCGGGCCTGAAGAGTGAAATCCAGAGTGAGTTGCACTGTAACAACTAGTGTTTGTTATTGGTTTTCTAGTAGTTTTCCTAGCAGTAAGTTCCCTTGAGTTCCCAGCTGAGAGATTCCTAGCTACCTGTGCCAGAGAAACCCTGATAAAAAATGGCACATTCCTTGGTTTAATCCTGATAAATGAATGGCACATCCCTTGGGTTATCCCTGATAAACGAATGGTGCATTCCTTGGGTTGGGCAGATCAGAAGGAAGAGAGTTGGTAGAAAAATTGGGATAGATGTAGGAGAATATCAGTTGGGTTATGATATTTATGAGATGCAAGTGGACTGTGAGAGACCACCCTCATTTGTGGATTACTAGCCTCAGTTCAAGGGTGACTGGTTGTTGAGAATTGGAACAATCAGTCTATGGTTGGGTGGAATGTTCGTCCCAAGTAATTGATCGCAAAACAGATTCAAAAGATAAGTGTTATATCTTGTTGTCATGTTATTTACATGCGTTATTGTTGTACATGGACTATGTGTATTTGAGAATGATTTATATGTTGTTGTGTGAATGATTAAGTTGCATTCATGTTAATTTGGTGTGCTTTAGATGCATCTATTTTATGGTTATAGACAATAGTTAAACCTATTTTAAATTTATAGTTATAAGCTAGAAGAAATTGGCTAACAATAAAAGAATTACTTTAGTTAGCATAAATTTCATTTTTAAGTGCATTATGCACCTTAATGTCCCTCGATTGCACTGGGGGGATGTTACAAAGTGGTATCAAAGATGTAATTGGGAGATTGTTGTGTGGCGTGGCCTACCCTGGGTGGTCAGAAATGTTACAAAGTGGTATCAGAGCCCAGTTTTCAACACTGATCCTGGATGGACCGAGTTAGTAGAATGTTGAAGCACAAATTTGCAGAGAATTAATTTATGGAGTATGTCTGCAACTTGTGTTATTAATTACTGCGGTAAAATTGAGAGAAATTTCATGGGTAATATGAAGAATCAAGCCCGAAAATTAATTATAAGCAAATTTGGTCTCTAATTGAGAAGATTTGGGCATGTAGATGGCCGAAAGTTGAAGTTACAGAGCTTCCATGGTGCCCATGAAAAAATTGAGGTGAAATTGGGCAAAAGCCCCAATTTTCGTAGAGTAATTCAAGACGAATTCAATACGAAAGAGGAAAATTTAAAGAGGGGGGAGGGTCTAATTTTATGTACATACCCAATTTGGCTATATTGAGCTTAATTACAAGATCTAATGGTGGCCATAGAAATAATTGTGAAATTGAGCCTCTTTGGAAAATTTTGAAAATAAGAAAAATTAGGAAAAAATGGGTATTTTTTTGTATGATGGTGTTACCATGACATGGAAGCCACATGTCAACTGATGTGGTAGAAGAAATATTTTTACTGCCACAATGGCAGGTACATGTTGGATGGGATGACAGTTGGCAGGTGATGTGGAGCCATGTGGCAGACCAACTTTCAGTCCCACGAAACCATGGTAAGAAGTGGAAAATTGGCTAAGTCCCAAGATGTCACGGAGTTCGTGAAAACGATGGAGAATAGGGGTTATTTAAATAAGAGAGGTATCCCTGTAGACCCAGGGACCCATGAAAAAATATTGAAAATTGGCTAAGTACCAAGAGTGGATCGGTCGGACGGGGTCATAGATATAAGAGTCGGGAAAGTGTTGTAAACCCGTTGCCCATGGTGAGATATGAGAAAATGACTAGTATGGAGAATCGATCAGGTGGCTATAAAGGCACCATGTGTCACATATCGAATGGACAAAGAGTGAGTGATACGACAACTCATGATTTATAATAGACCTACGGAGAAAATAATGGAAAAGAATCAAAGTATAAGTGCAAAGTGAGTGCGACAGAACTAGAGGGTACAAATTGAAGAACGTAAAAGCCCAAAATGAAGAAGATATGTGACTTAGATCCGTGGTGAATCCATTAAGACAAATCAACAACAAAGATATAATCAATAAATGATCAGACGGTTGTTGAGTTTTTCTACTATGTTGCACGTGCTAATGAATATTCCTTCACTTTTTTTCCACCATAACTTTCAGCTCAGAGCTAGGATTGGAGCAAATGAATAATCATTGGAAAGGTCTTGAGGAGTAGAAGAGATTTTTCAACACAGAATTTTGATGTGGGCATTATATTTTCTTCAAAAGTGATAAAACTGAATTATGTAGCAGCAAAAGAGTGGAAATTGTAACTTGTAATTGTTGTAACTTTTCACTCAAAACTCAAATTGAGGCATGAGGATAGTCATTGGAAAGTTGTTTACAAAATTAATGCATTTAAGGAATCCTACTTGGGAGTAGTGCATTAATATTCTTCATAATTTAAAATGAATAATAACATGTAATCTAATTGATAAATATTTTGCAATATGATTAATTCTAACAACAAATTATTGCATGCACATTCTTGCAGAATTAGAGATACAGAAAAGAAGACTTTAGTTCCTACATGAGAACTAGAAACATGGAGGATGATAAAGGGTTTTACATCCATAAAGAAGAAAATAGAGTTCTACATACCAATATGGGTAATGTTGAGACTGAGACTAATGGGAGAAGAGACAAGCATGAGCCTACAACTATGAGAATCATGCAAAAAGAAGTGTGGATCTATAGGGCCGATAACAACAGGATCATGAAAGCTCAAGAAGAGATATTTCAAAGCCTAAATATGCTACAGAAGAAAGTTAACAAGGACTCTGACACCAAGAAAGAAACTAGTGCTAGACAACTATCAGCATCAAGATCCCATAGCAAAAGAGATGATCATGGGAATGATATGAAGTTAAGAAGCATGAGTAGACGCCATCATTCTGCAAGGAATTCCACCAGAATAACTCATGCAATTTCAGGTCTGGGGAGCAACCCAAGTGTGTCTCATGTTCGGAAGAAAAGGAGAAGACATGAGGCAGACATCTTGCAGGGTGAACTCAGGAAGATTAAGCCACCAACTTTCAATGGTGAGCACAAGAAAGGAGAATATTCTAAGGCCTAGCTATTGGAAATGAAGAAATATTTCCATCTACATTACCCATCTCGGGTAGAAGCTAAAATTACCACCTACCACTTGCAAGGGAAAGCAACCATGTGGTGGGGTCAACTTAAGCAAGGTAAGAACCTTGATGAGAAAAGAATCTCATGGAGGCAATTCAAGGGATATTTCCAAGAAGTCATCAAAGGGTTTGGAGTACCCTTCCTTCTTTGGCTCTGCATGCAACTTTCCCTTGCCTTTTCTCTTGGTCTTCGGATTGCATGCATTGCTTCTCTCATGCATAGCAAGTGCATGCACATTGAATACATTGATTATCCTCATCTTGATGAGATTGTCTTTCTCATGCACAAGTTCTTCAATAAACTGATCTAATGTTGGCATTTTCCAAGTAGATCCTGAAGTGAATCTATTTATATGGAAATATGAGACAAAAATATCATAATTTAGACCATTTTCTTGCAGAATAGAAATGATGAACTGACTATGTTGAGTGGATTTGTTTATTCCACATCCCTTTAGATGAAGGAGCAGGGACTCGGAATTCATAAATAATTCCTCGATGTTATCAAAATTCCTCGGATCTAAGGAATTTATCTCGACCTCAAGCATATGGCCTCTCATTTAGTCATGTTTTCCAAAGAGATCCTTCAACTTTGTCCAAATATCATCTAGTGTGGTACAAGCTTCAATGTGAAATAGAATATTAGGGGACATAGACACGTAGATGAAGTTCTAGGCCTCATCCATGCAGTTGAGATACTTTTTCTTCTCGAAAGTAGAAGTTGGCTCAATCTATGTTACCATAGTAATCCGCTATAAGTCTCTGCATCTTAGTTGATGCATAATTTCCAGCTTCCACTTGAAGTAGTTATGAGGAGTGAGAAGTATTGTTGACGAGTAATCCATATTTTATGAATGCATCTTCATCATGTACTTGAAAATAGAATTGCTTGTGCACTTTCTCCTAGAAATCAAGGCTTTGATACCATGTGAAGTTTTCACAGCAAACCTAGCTAGTAGAAGATGACCACACAAATTTTGTGAGAGAAAAGAGAAGAGAGTAGAATGAAAGAATTGTATTAATTTTTGATTAAAATGGTAAAGTACACATGGTATACTCTACATGGCTAAGTGAAGTTGTCATAATAGTAATCTAGAGCGATCTAGACACTCACTGACAAAAACCGAAGTAATTTTCCACCTAGTCCTAGTTAATTGATCCATGCAATCATCAGTTAACTGAGTCACATGTGTGGAAGTGAGAGAAACACATGCAATTGTTGGTGATAAAATTGAGAGTTCCATGCATGAGTAACTTCCACTAGTCTAACTGAGTGTAACTAACTCTGAGTTGAAGAGGAGTGCTCTATTTTGTAGGGAAATATTCTCTAGAGAGAATATTCACATCTAAGGAAGCGCTCTCAATATCTCCAATATTATCATCTAAGGAAGTGGTACCTTGGGATTTTGGTTATAGAGAAGCTAGCAGATTATATTAAGGGGTGAGGAAGGGATTCAAAGGAAGGTTGATTGAGGCTAAAGAAGGGATGTTTATCACATTTGGAGGTAATGGGGAACCCTCCTTAGAAGGCTCGTAGGAGCGGAGATGGGGATTGAGGGATGGTTATGTTAGCACTCTGTAAATTTTGTCTGGCTAAATAGACAAACAACAGAGGTAATTGTTTCAACCTACTTTAGAGATGGTCACTAGCCTACTCAACTCAGAGAGGGCTCTCTCGTGTCACTTGATATTTCTTTGATAATCAGTGGCTAGGTTTGGTTTTTTGGGGGGTTTTATAAAGTTGTTGGCAAGGGAAAAGGGGTGACAGTTGGGGCTATGGAGTCAAAAAATGAATAAAGTAGTGGTAGGTCATTAGAACTATCTAGAAGAGAAAGGATAAATGAGGCAATGAGTCTGAGTTTTTAAATTGAAATCCGCATGGTAAAAGAGGAAAAGGAAAACAAATAACTCCATCATAGCATATTGAAATGAATTCTGAATTAGTTAAGAAGAGGATTACATAATTTAAATTTCTAAGTCGAGAGCATCATAAGATGAATTCCGTACTTTTAACTCTCCAATATAAAAGAGGAAAATGTAAAATGGATTTCAAAGACACAAGAAATACACACTATGAGAGAAAACATAACTCATATCACAACTATTAGAATATTTTCATAAACAGTTCAAAATGCTTCTGCATTGTATATTCACTTAAGCTCTAGGAATTTACAGAGTCTTCCTGATACGAGGGCAGGCCCCTCTTCAGTCCATCCCACCATTTATTCATCTTTGTAATAGTATATATAGGTAAATTACATTTGGGATTCAAAGCAAATCATCTTCCCCAAAGTTCCAAAAATAGCTAGCGGTTACAAAAGAGTAACGTACAACAACCAGACCCCTATTTCTAGGGGACATTATAAAACAAAACTGACATATTTGAGATTTTTATTTGAAGGCCACTTGTCAATATTATTACAAGATTCTCTGACACACTAAATTTAGCTTGAAAACTATTTCAGATTTGTCATATCTTCCTTCAAGGTGTCAAGCCAAACAGGATGATTTTCTCCAATTCTTTCAACCACCTCATCTTTTACCTTTGTCTTCTGACACTTGCTCTGCTTCCTCTTGACAGCTCGCATATGGTGCTCGCATGTGTGTCTGTTGATGATTAAATCCTTCATAATGGGATTTAATCTGATCTTTTTATCCGCTCCTGGATTTTCCGAAGGCTTTGTATAAAATTTCATTGCTAAGATTCGAGCAACCAATTTCTCTCTCTTCTTCAATGATGAATTATTCATATTCATTGAAAATCCTGGTTCGTTGAAGGCTATCCGATATTCTTTGTCCATGTTTCCTGGTTTTGCAAAAAATACAAGTTTATCTCCCTTAATCAAGCAAAAATTAAGTAGTTGATCCAGTTTGTAATTACCTCGTTTACGAATGAAGCGTTGATTTTCCAAAATAGAGTAATACCATCCATATTTTGAAGGACAGTAGTCATCAAGCTCTAATCATGAATTACTGACGATGTACTTACAGGTACAATTGTTTGTCATGCTCGACCAATATATTTTGAATGATGAGCCTTCGAATTGGTTATATGGCGGCGCTCACCTGGCATTGCATGGACGAAAAGTACTCGAACAAGTGGCATGGGATGATTTGACCAGCCATCACTTTTCACTCTCCACATTTGATCTTTATATTTTACATGTCTAATGGTATTAGAACACGTGACATTGGGGCGTGGTTCAGCGGTTTCGCGCTCACCCTCTTTTCTCCCCGATATGCTTATGGAGCTGCCATGTGTCTATGGGTTGAAACCACAGTATTTTCCCTGACCCTCTCTCTAGTTATTAACATCCGCATTATTTCCTCGCCTGATATGTCTCCTAACCGTCAATATGGGATGCTCAATATCTATGACCCGTCAGGTTCCATCACTCCTTTATCTTCACCAATTTTAGCCCTATCTGCCAGATATGACCCCACCTGCTAGTCTAACACTCCTCTACACTGATTTAGTGTTCTGCCAAATCTCAAGACTTGGATTCCAAGAAATTATTACAGTGATAACATAGGATCCAACTGGGGATGCTACCCTCCCTATGAGGTATCAAAGAACTCGTAGACCCGGTTGCGGATCCATTGGGCTGCTCCCAAAATACATGTGTGTGCCCTACTCCAACCTGTCACCAGTGTCTGCTGAAAACCAAACTATGTACACTACTCTCAACTGGCTATTGAATATACTGCTAGGAATCTGACTGTATACACTACTGGAAATCCAAACTGAAAAAATGCTTAACCAACAAGTTTATTCACACCTACCTACCCTAAAACTGATGAAATGAATACTCAATCAAGTGATGCTAAAGTGCCAATGCAGCTTGGCTTCCCGATTTTTCTCTACTCACATCTTCCTTAAGTCGGAAGACAAATGTAAAAGATGGCAGTTGAAAACAAAAATTGAATCCAGAATTTGAGCTTATGAATGAAAAAAACTCCTCCTTCACTGATGACTGCAATAGGATGGCCACGAGATCTTGAAAACTATGAAAAATCATTTTTTCTTGATGAGAAAAAATAGAAAGACAAGCCTCTTTCATAAGTGTTTGTTGTTCTTGCTCTATTTCTTCTGTTTTGAGAACATTTTCAAATGAAATGGAAGCAATAGGTTTATTTACTCTTCCATGCATATCAACAAAAACATGCATACATTCTTGAACATCTTAAAAAATGACAGCCATATTATGTGCATCAAGGCTATCCTCTTGTTCATCAAACAATTTTGATTTGGTGTTATTAAACTTTTGGAAATTTGCTTGAGAACTGCCATTTTGACTTTCAAATGAATGAATGAGAATAAGTTCATGTTCATGATTTTCTTGCAAATGTAAAAAGCTATCATGCACTATTTCACGGTCTAGATTTTCCGTGGATGCATTTTCAAAACCATGATCTTCAAATGAATCAAATAAAACAACTTCCTCTTCATTATATCTCTGCATTTCCAATTGAAAAGTGACATAAATAGTTTTTTTTCTTTCCTAAAGCTCTATGTCCTTCGTTTTTTCACTGTTTGGAGTGTCCATAGATGCAGTTTCAGAATCCTCATCTATGTCTAGGCCACTTAGAAATTGGAACACCACATCATTCTCAGGGGAAGAAAGACAACTTTGAAACACTTTGTCTTGCTGGAAATCTTGTTTCATATCTATATTAGTTTCAAGGGGAGGAAAATAACCTTTAACAACAATTTCTTGATCGACTTCATCTTCCTTTTCAAGTTGGTATCTGAGCACATGTTGCAATTCTGAACTGAAATAACCTCTCATGTAATCAGCTACATGATCATTTAATACATGTGAAGGTCATGGATCTTCCTCATCAACAACCATCTTCATATGTAAAGCAGTGTTTTTGAAATCAGACTTTCATGCTTCCTTTGTTACCTCATGATTTGCTTTCAATAGCTCAAAGGAAGAAAAGCATAATGGAAGATGTTTTTCACCTGTAAATCTGTTGTACCCTGGATATTCAAAATCATGCCTGGAGACTGTCTGATTTGAAACATTATAAACATTTGTATTCAGTGTTTTGAAGGAAGAAAAACATAGTGGCAAGTTTCCTTCACCTAAATCAAAATACTCTTCATTTTCTTCACTGTTGTCATAGGCACACATTTTTCAATCTCTTTGGATTGCTGAAAATACTCATTTTGAAATTCATCTTCGACCAATGGCTACAATTTTGTACTGACAAGAAACGCATGAGAAGATTGTTGCAATTTCTTGTCAAATTTTTCAGTGAATCGGTGTGATTTGGCATCAACAGACATTCCTTTGCTTCAACGATGATTTTATAATTTTCTTTCAACAATTTAAATGAAGAAAAACATAAAGGTAAAGAATTCCCTTCAGTTGATTCAATACTTTTTTATTTGTAACTGTGATATGTAGGTTGATTGCTCTCATTACACTACTGAAAAGGAACATTTTCTGATAGAGAACATACAACTAGTTGGTCTAGGAAGTCAACATCGCAACCACCATCCTATTCATCATATATAGGTGAATCACCAAAATATGCAATGTCATCTAACAAGAACAAACTTGGAACATCAACATGTTCTTCAACAAACTTATTCGCAAACTCATATTCTTGACCGTCTACAAATGAATACATAAAATAGCCAGCACCATGCTTATCATGGGATGGATCAACACTTCCTCTTTCAATAAGTGGAACATAATCTTTTGCAAAATCATTGGCATTTAAAAATTCGAGAGGGCTGATGGCATCATCAATCTTATGCTCAAGATTCGAGTCAAATGTTCTCTGTTCACATTCATCCTTATGTCTTGGAAGACCCAATTTTCCACTTTGAATTTGTTCGCATGCTAGGATATTGTGTTTAACCTCCTAAGCATCATTAATCATTTGCTATAAGGATTTAGATTTTCTTTTCATCAGGAGGAAAGAAAAATCTAGATGAAGAGTTGTTGTATAATGGAGCATGGCAACAGCTTTAGTGGGTTGAATTTTTTTGGGAAAATTGTAATAAATACTAGAAAACCTCCTACTGAATATAGAAATAGTTTCATGGATATTCCTTTTTAAGGCATAGAACTCTATAAGTTGTAGATCCAAAGATTTCTTCTTGCCCCAAAACTTAAAAAAAACATTCTTCGGTTCCTCCCATGAGCTAATTGTCTCTGGTTGCAAATGTTTAAACCAGTCTTTGGTGTCCCCTTTCAAGGATTGAGAGAAGACCCTCATACAAACATCATCATGGTCAATCTCAAACAAATCTATAAAATTCTCAAACCCTTGGATGTGTTTTTCAGCTGAGATAGCATCAGGTTCCCCATCAAACACAGGTAGGTACTCATAGTACTTTGGAGGAAAATCATGAAGGATGTGAGGTAATTTTAAGGGTTTGTATCTATGCTAAGTCTTGGAGGGTGTTGGATCAAGTATAGGAGGTAAAATATCAACCTTGGTTTCATGAGGCTCATGAACTTGATCATGGTTACCATATGGCTCAGGTGGGAGATTTTGATCGGAATCAGTATAAACTAAGGAGATGTTTGTATAATATTAAGAAGAAGATATGCCATTTTAGGATTATCATGATCATTATTGGCCTGTAGTAGGTGAAGAAAATTTTTCCTAGCATGTTAAAGAAAGGACCAGAGGAAACTTATAACAAACAATAAAATTCTTTGGAAAAAATCCAATTTTAAGTACTTGTTTCCTTCCATAATGCCTTTTCATACCTCTGTCAAGGGATCTCATCTTCCAGTGGAGTCTCTAAATCGCATTTGAAGCTTGAGTGGAGTCGCCAATAAAATCTTCAGGCTACTAAGTCTTTGGGTATTGGAGTCATCATAAAAATTTTGAATTGTAGATTCTTGAAAATAGAGTCGCCAGGTGAATGGTTTACAGCCTTTCTGTGTCTGAATACTCTTCACCATCGGTACTCAGATCTAAACTTTGTCGTTTCTCCCAGGGAAGATTTCACTTTCGTCCCCGAAAACGACGCCAGAATGTTAGCACTCTGTAAATTTTGTCTGACTGAATAGACAAACGACAGAGGTAATTATGTCAACCTACTTTAGAGATGGGCACTAGCCTACTCAACTCAGAGAGGGCTCTCTCGTGTCACTTGATATTTCTTTGATTATAAGTGGCTAGGTTTGGTTTGTTTGGGTGTTTTATAAAGTTGTTGGCGAAGGAAAAGGGGTGACAGTTGGGGCTATGGAGTTGAAAATGAATAAAGTAGTGGCAGGTCATTAGAACTATCTAGAGGAGAAAGGATAAATGAGGCAATGAATATGAGTTTTTAAATTGAAATATGCATGGTAAAAGAGGAAAAGGAAAACAAATAACTGCATCAGAGCATATTGAAATGAATTCTAAATTAGTTAAGAAGAGGATTACATAATTTAAATTGTTAAGTCAAGAGCGTCATAAGACAAATTCTAGACTTTTAAATCTCCAATCTAAAAGAGGAAAATGTAAATGGGATTTCAAAGACACAAGAAACACACACTATGAGAGAAAATAGAACTCGTATCACAACCATTAGAATCTTTTCATAAACAGTGCAAAATGCTTCTGCATTGTATATTCACTTAAGCTCTAGGAATTTACAGAGTCTTCCTGCTATGATGGCAAGCCCCTCTTCGATACGTCCCACCATTTATTCATCTTTGTAATAGTATATATAGGTAAATTACATCCGAGATTCAAAACGAATCATCTTCCCCAAAGTTCCAAAAATAGGTGTCGATTACAAAAGAGTAACGTACAACAACCAAACTCCTATTTCTAGGGGACGTTATAAAAACAAAATTGACATATTTGAGATTTTTCTTTGAAGGCTACTTGTCAATATTATTACAATATTCTCTGACACACACTAAATTTAGCTTGAAAACTATTTCAGATTTGCAATTTCTTCCTTCAAGGTGTCAAGCCAAACAGGTTGATTTTCTCGAACGCTTTCAACCACCTCATCTTTTACCTCTGTCTTCTGATGCTTGCTCCACTTCCTCTTGACATCTCATGTATGGTGCTCGCATGTGTGTCCGTTAATGATTAAATCCTTCATAATTGGATTTAATCTGATCTCTTTATCCACACCTAGCTTTTACGAAGGCTTTGTATAAAATTTTGTTGCTAAGATTCGAGCAACCAATTTCTCTCTCTTCTTCAATGATGAATTTGTCATATTCATTGGTTCGTTGAAGGCTACCCGTTCTGCTTTGTCCATGTTTCCCGGCTTTGCAAAAAACACAAGTTTATCTCCCTTAATCACGTAGAAATTAGGTAGTTGATCCAGTTTATAATTACCTTGTTTACGAATGAAGCGTTGATTTTCCAAAACAGAGTAATACCATCCATATTTTGAAGGATGGTAGTAATCAAGTTCTAATCACGAATTATTGACAAAGTACTTATAGGTACAACGGTTTGTCATGCTCGACCAATATACTCTGAATGATAAGCCTTTGAATCGGTTATATGGCGGCGCTCACCTGGCATTGCACAGACGAAAAGTACTTGAACTAGTGGTGTGGGATGATTTGACTGGCCGCCACTTTTCACTCTCCACATGCGATCTTTAGATTTGACATGTCTAATGATATTAGAACATGTGACATTGGGGCATGGTTGAGCGGTTTCGCGCTCACCCACTTTTCTCCTTGATATGCTTCTGGAGGTGTCATGTGTCTATGGGTTGAAACCGCAGTATTTTCCTCGACTTTCTCTCTAGTGCTTAACCTCTGCATTATTTCCTCGCCCGATATGTCTCCTGATCATCGATCTGGGATGCTCAAGATCTATGACCCGTCGGGTCCCATCACTCTTGCGTCTCCGCCAATTTTAGCCCTGTCCGCCATATATGACCCCACCTGCTAGTCTAACACTCCTCTATACTGATTTAGCGTTTCGCCAAATCTCGAGACTTGGATTACAAGAAATTATTATAGTGATAATAGGTTCCACTGAATGGCATCCATCATCAAAGGGAGGGATATAGATGATAGGGAGAGTAAAAGATGGGGAAACTACAAGTTATTCTCGATCAAAGAGAGCTACATAGCAATTAGTATTTTCAAGGATAGGTTTGGCTTTAGGTGGTGTAAAAGATTTGGGGTGGCATTTCTACTTCTTGGCTTGTGACTCCTTTATTCGTTATCGACATTTTAGAAGTTGGTGGTGATAATATTTAAATAAATAAATAAATATGATGTCAACATAAACAATAAAAAGGCAAAAATGAAGAAAAAAATAAATAATGTTAGACATTTAAAAAGTTGGTGATCATACTATTTACAATTCAAAATAAATAATGAAAAAAAATATAAGTCTAATAAAAACAAAAAAAATAAACTAAAAATAAAAGAAAATTAGAAAAAAACTACTTAAAAATTAAAATAATAATTTATTTTTAAGGTTACATCTACTCTGGATTTGAACATATAACCTTTAAGGAAAAAACACATATATAAAAGTCAAATAATAATAATAATAATTTATTTTATTAATAAACAAACCAAAAAATTTAAAATTTAAAAATTAATATAATAAATATAAGTGAAATAAAAAAAATGAATAATAATAATAATAAAAGAAATAGCTAATAAAAAACAACAATCTAACGAAATGAAAACAAACCAAAATAAGAATATTTTTTTTTTGAAAAACATACAAAATACTATAATTAAAAAAAAAAAAAAAATTAAATCAACCACTAACAAAATGAAAACAAACCAAAATGAGAATAAAAATTTTGAAAACAAACAAAGTTAGTAAATAATTAATTCAAAACTACAAAAGTAAGTTAGACAAAATAATAAAACATATATATATAATTATTAATAACCTAATTTTTTTCGAAAAACATACAAAATACGATAATTAAATTGAAAAGAAAAAGATTAAAGAAAATTAAGTCAACGACTAACAAAATGAAAACAAACCAAAATGAGAATAAAAATTTTGAAAACAAACAAAATACTATAAAAAGAAAGAAATAAAAGAAAATTTAATCAAGGTAAATAAAATTAGTAAATAATTAATTCAAAACTACAAAAGTAAGTTAGACAAAATAATAAAACATATATATAGATGATAAAGAACAGA
>JASDQU010101101.1:43810-56805 GCA_032191745.1 Picea mariana
AAAAAAACTCAAAACCTAAAATTTTTAGAATATTGCTCATCTCTTAATAATAAGTGCACGTTATATAGACTCTTTAACTTTTTATCAAGTCTGTTTGGAAGATATTTATCTTCACTAATTCATTAGGAAACAAAATAATTTAACTTTTTATCAAGTCTGTTTGGAAGATATTTATCTTCACTAATTCATTAGGAAACAAAATAATTTGATTAGTGAAAATTAACAACCACTTATCACTTTCTTTATTTTATTTTAATGTTTCTCTCATTCAGCTTTTAGAAATTGAACCATCAAATGTTTTATAAATTTAATGGCATGTGCGTATATTAACCACTTTTAATAATGTGTTTATGCTAGTCCATGGCCAACATGGATGGAGATGATTAGTACACCATAGTTGACTATGGTCAACTATGGTTGGCTATGGTCAAGTTATTGTTCACAAGGGTTTACTATAGTCAATATAACTATGGGTGACCATGGTTGAACATGGTTGACCATGATTGTTCGTAGTTAACTATAGTTGACCATAATAGACTATGTTTGACCATGGTTGAGTAGTTGACCATGAAAGACTATAGTTGACTATTTTTCACTATAGTTGTCTATGGTTCACCATGGTTAAGAACGATTGACCCTATTGAGCATGGTTGTCTAAGGTTGAATTTGGTGGACCATGGTTGACAATGGTTAATTATGGTCAACTCTAGTTACCTATCATTGAATATGGTTAGCTTATGGTTACCAAGGGTTTAATATGGTGGACATATGGATGACTATGGTTCAATATGGTTGACCACATTTAACCATGTTGACTATAGTTACCATGTTTGAAAATGTTGACTATGGTTGACCAAGTCGATTATTGTTGACTATTGTTAACCACGTTAACTATGATTGACAATGGTTGACCATGTTGACTATGGTTAACCACATTTGATCATGTTGGCTATGGTTGACCATATTTAAGCATCACATACGCCTAGAGGACACCCGAATCTTAGCTAAAGAAGACCATCTCCTTAAAAGACGAATTAGAGAGGCAATCGAAATCATAAAAAATCCCGATAACCTAAATAGAGACAATGGCCTAGAGATTAGTGAAAATTGGATCCCGCTCATTCAGGAAAGAAAACATTATTAACCTTACACTCAAAACTCTAGTACTTACACCCTCATTTTTCCATACCTTGACTTAACCTAATCTTCTAAACCAACCTTAAACCTAAAAATCCCTTTGACTTACATTAATAACATTATTATTATTACTATTAACCTAACGTAACCTTAACCAACATAATACCAATGAAAAATTAAACTAATTCCAAGACCAGCCTAAGTGATTCCAACTTATAATCTTCTACCACTGATATGATATTAATAAAAACCTATAATTAACAGAAGATTAATATTAATAATAGTATTAATGACACCTCTTTTTATTAACCTTAATTTAACCTATAATTAACTTGTAATTAATATTAATATTATTAAACACCATATACTATATAGTTAACCCTAAATTTAGCCTTTTTTGAACATAAAATTTAATATTAATAATATGAACCTAAATTTAGCCTATAATTAGTCAAACTAACTTAAGATTAATATCAATAATACTAACTTCCTCACACCTAGGGTTTACCTCATTAAATTAACCTCAATTTAAAATTAATATTTATAATACTAACAATGCTTAGTCAAATTAACTTAAGATTATATTAACTTCCTCAAACCTAGGGTTTTACCTCATTAATTTAACCCTAATTTAACCTATAATCAACATAAAATTAATATTTATAATACTAACACCTTTTGGTCAACCCTAAATCTAGCCTACATTTAACATAAAAACTTAAATATTTAAACCACTTAACTCATTAATTAAACCACTATTTATTATCTTTTGAAAAAATCCCCTAAAAACGAGGGTTTCACTTAGCCGACCGTAGTTTTTTCACCCGCCTCATCACTATTTATTAAATGCTCCTCTCTTATTTTTCCTCAGGCTTTTTTGTCCTAAAGATGGATCCTGTTGTGGATCCGAAACGTCGACGACAAGCTGTCAATAACACTGTGGTTCTTCCGACAAATTCTGAACAAATTTCTCACCACAGAAACCTAAATGAACATATTTAATCATGTTAACTATGGTTGACCACATTTTACCATGTTGAATATGCTTGACCATGGTTGACTATCATCGCCTATTGTTTCCCACAAAAAGATATAGTCGACAATGTTTGACCATGGTGATCATGTTGCCCATGTTGACAATGGTTGACTATGATTGACTATGGTTGCCTATGTTTGCCTATGGTTGACTAAGGTAGACCATGGTCAACTTTGGTAGACCATATTGACCATGGTTGCCCATAGATAACTATGGTTGACCATGGTTAAGTATAGTTTACTATGGTTAGATTGCATCATAATGTGATGTTGGTGGAGGGTTATGTTTGATTGTGAAGTTAGGATTGCCATGTTGGGATATGTTGGTCATATTGCAATGTTGGGTTATGTTCGTCAATTGTGACTTAGGGTTTTATTCGACACATTGCGATGTCCAGTTATGTTTGACACATAACAATGTTGGGTTATTATCGACGCATTGGTATGTCAAGTTATGTACGTCAATTGCGACATTGTTTTTTTTTTACACATTGCGACGTGAGGTTATGTTCATTACATTGCAACATTGGGTTATGTCCATCCCATTATGGCGTGGGGTTATGCTGGATTACATCACAATGTGACATTGATGAAGGTTTATGTTCGATTATGATATCTAGATATGTTAGACACATTGCGACTTGAAGATATGTTCGTCCCCATGTTGATTACAATTGACCATGTTTGACCATGTCGATTATGGTTAACTATGGTAGACCATGTTAACTATGGTTTGACTATGTTTAACCATGTTTGACCACATTTTACCATGTTGACTATGCTTGAACACGTTTGACCATGGTTGACTATCATCACCTATAGTTTCCCATGAAAGACTATAGTTGACAATGTCTGACCATTGTGATTATGTTTCCCGTGTTTACCATGGTTAACAATGGTTGACCATGGTTGTCTATGGTTGATCGACGTAGACCATGGTCAACTTTGGTAGACCATCTTCACTATGGTTAACTGTGGTTAACCATAGATGAATATGTATGACCATGGTTGAATATGGTTGACCGTGGGTGAACATGGTTGACCATGGTTGAATATGTTTGACCCTGGTTGACTATAGTTTACTATGGTTGGATTACATCACAATGTGACGCTTGTGAAGGGTTATGTTTGGTTTTGATGTCGAGATATGTTTGTCATGTTGCAACATTGGGCTATGTTTGTCAATTGCGACTTTGGGTTTTATTCAACACATTGTGATATCGAGTTATGTTCGACACATGGTTTCCTGTGGTTGACCATAGTTGACTATGGTTGACCAAGGTAGACCATGGTCAACTTTGGTAGACCATCTTGACTATGTTTGACCCTAGATGACTATATATGACCATGGTTGATTATGGTTGACCATGGTTGACTATGTTTGACCATGGTTGACCAAGGTCAAGTATAGTTTACTATGGTTGGATTGCATCACAGTGTGACATTGGTGAAGGGTAATGTTTGATTGCGGCATCAAGATTACGATGTCGAGATATGTTTCTAACATTACGACCTTGGGTTAAGTTCGTCAATGGTCACCTCAAGTTTTATTCGACACGTTTGTGATGTCAGGTTATGTTCGACACATTGCGACATCACGTTATGTTCGATACATTGGTACGTCGGGTTATGTTTGTCAATTGTGACATCGGGTTTTGTTTAACACATTGCAACATCAGGTTATGTTCATCACATTGCGACATTGGGTTATGTTCATCCCATTGTAACATGGGGTTATGTTGGATTACATCACAATGTAATGTTGGTGAAGGGTTATGTTCAATTGCGATATCGATTGGATTGATCTTGAAAGCTTGTTGAAGACTTGAGAATTTCACCATTAATTCTTATGCACCAAATAATGACCAATATAGAGAAGCTTCAAAAATTGACAACAATCATCCACAAAGAAAGAGCCCTTTACACAACCATATGCTTCAAGAAAGATATGTCAATTAAACTCCAAGGAGAGCTCCAAAAATCCAACCATGAGTAGAAATGAGGAATATCATCTCATTTTATAGAGTGATACTCATATTCCTTTACAATAAAATAATATTATCTCATGTGAGATCCTTAGATCTAGGATAAAAAAAGGTAAAATGCAATTTTCCTACAACTATCTAGTCAAAATACAATAAACATGGAGTGGTCAAGCCACATGTACAATGATCAATGTTAAAATAGGCCAATAAAGAATGATATCTCCATAAAAGAGGGAAGAATGAGTGTCCAAGGTGCAACGCTTAGCCTCCAAAGGCCCCCAAAGAGTGTAGATGCTCGATCACCTCCTCCAAGCATGCAAGTCAACCCTCCTAAGTAAAGTCCTTCTCCACCTGTATCATAGTCCTTCGTGATCCAACCCTCTGAGCAAAAGTTCTTCTATACTATGAATCAATGTATCATATTTCTTTTCCTTCACCCTTGCCTTATTTTTATAATCTTGAGTTATTACCTAACCCTAATCTCCAAAGTGATTGATAGTTGAGATTACTTCTCACCTCACTTGAGATCAATGGCTATTATTTAATTCACTAATTATAATTAAAGCATTTCTTTAAATAAAACTCAACTTGTAACATTTCCCAAGTTAACTGAGGAAAATTACTATGCATAATACACATAATATTGAAATTGTTTCTTGCTAATTCTTTTCTTGTAGCTTACCAACTACTATTTATGCAAAGATTTAACTAGATTATAATACCCTTAATTAAATGCATCTACAACATCCTAAATGAACATGAATGCAATTAATAAATCATTTACAATAACACATAAAATCATTATCATTGACATAGTAAAATGCACAGCTATAAGACTCATGGGTGTGTGCACAAAGTTGGTGGATGAAAAAGTGGCAAGGGGGTGAACAGGAACATGCACTCACAGGAACGTGTGTGCGTTCTTAGAAACGCACACGCGTTCCCGATGCTATAGGTTTGGCAAAGCTCGAACCTCCACTCATCTTGCCATGTAGGTTCATCGACAAAAACATGTGCATGTTCTTAACAATGCATGTGTGTTCTTAAAATCATGTGTGCATTCCTAAGAATGTGTGCACATTCCTAAGAAGAACGCACACGCGTTCCTATGATATAGTATTTTTAACAGGCCACAGGTGCAATTTGTTCCCATTTGCACACATCACGCTTGCATTTTTGCACTCATTGAGCAAATAGAGAGGAGGATCTATGTTAAGATATTGCCACTATTTCCCATTCAAGTCAGGTATGCTTGATTTTTCTTCTTTTCCTCCCAATTCAGTAATTTTTACTTTTATTCAATTAATTTAATTTATTCTAAAAACATATAAATTATAGAAATTTGCAATCTTATAGAGAAATATCATCTAGAAAATTTAGAGAGTCACCTCTTACATTGCCTAAAATTTCCCCTTTAAAAATAACTATAGAGAATTTACAAGAAATGAGACTATTTTAAGGGGATTTTTTCTTAAAATATGTATTGATGTTTTTTGTAATTTTTATATTTTAATTAAAAAAAAACCAACCTAATTTACATGCCATGCCTTATTAAATTGCCGCATATATTATAAATTGGAACTCGGAGATAATGTAAACCGTAACCAATAGAGCAAGGAAAGGAAAACTCCAACCCACCACAATCACCCAGCATAAACACCCAAGTTGATTAGGGGTTGGACACATTAAGAACACTTGTAAATCAATTAAGGGGCACGAGAGAACCAAGCATAGAGTCCTTGGCCACTTCATTGGACGTCATTGTGCGGTCCATTGCAAGTTCCCAAGGGAAATTGACTTCTATTTATGAATATAGGGAAAGAATTTTTTAGTATTACAACACTAGATTGGATAGAAATCAAGTTGGAGACTATGGTATATCAAAACAACAATTGATGTCTATTTTTATTGATTTTCAATCTAGACAACAACCACCTGTGACCAAGAAACGCATTTGCATTGACTGGTGCGTCCACCCACAAATTAGTGAAAACTAAATGGTTGGGTTGTGCATGGTATTTGATAAACCTATGTGCAATAACAGGCAGGTTCCTTTATATTTTTTACAAAAATTATGGGTAAATTTATTTTGGGTCGGCATGTCAACTACTTCGACATCAATGACTTCCAGGGGGTGGGTTGTAATATCCCCAAAAATAAATGATTATTAAAGTCTGAATGCACTTAGGAAATTATTTCCGTTTTTGGCAAATTCGAGTTTGGAAAATTATTGCCATGTGTGGCAATTTTGAATTTGCAATTTAGTTAATTGTAATTTATTATTATGACTGTTGGGCAAAGATTTGATTTTCCCAACCAACTCTTTGACTATGACACTTGTAAGAAACAAATATTTTTTATATTTATTATTGAGAGACAAATGCAATAGCCAGGTTGAAATCAGCTAACCATGACTCCATGAGTGGGGAACATGTTGGAACTACCTCAGGGATGAATGTTACAAGTGGAAAATCAGGAATTTGGCCATTGGCATCCCCTGAAAATCAGGGATTTGTAAAGATGTGAAAATTCCCAAGGGGGAAAAGACCTAGGCACAAGATGATTTTGCATATATAGCATATGGGAGGAGTCAGGACGTTGCCTAGTATGCTAAGGAGAGGAATATCACTTGTTGGTATGAGCATTGGTTTCTAAGTGTGAGGCAAGGATAATTTTTTTTATTTTGAAAGAGGACGATAGCTAAGGAGGAGTTTTGGAGTTTTCCCTCATGGATTCATGGTTAGGCTAGGGGGTGAACAGAGCAAGTAGATTGGTTGTTCCATTCTATGGTTGGGTGGAACTTGGTTGTTCCATTTTTTGTTCCAGCACTTTGTTCAGATATGTACCTCTACTTGTTGTTTCATTAAATTGTAGAATGAAAGGAATTGTAGAATAAGATTTCTTTTACAGTTTTGAATTTATCAGTGAGTAGAACTAAGAATCTATTGTGTGTGATAGATGTTGGTGAATGTGATATCAGTTCGATCTTGTTGTTTCTATTAGGAAGATTTGGCATAAGTAGGTATATATATTTAAGTATAAACATGCTTAAAATTATTTCAAATGGCTACAGGTTAACTATCCTTAAGTATAGATCTACAGGAAATACCAGTGTATGTGTTTATAGATTTCAATAAATATAAGCTGAATAGAAGTATTACCATGATAAATAGAACATATACCATATATGTAGTTTGTATATGTATGTATAGATATTCGCTTGAAGAATATTTAAATTGTACTCACCAGTGAAACCTTGAGTGAATATCATATTTGAAAAGTGTATATATGTTGCTACCATATGGATTCCCATGCTATATGAATATCTAATACACAAAAAAAAATATATTGACTACTTCAAGTATTTTCCATTAAATCTGGTTGTACTAAGTGTAGCAGAAGGTCACAATACTTTCCATTCTTTATAATCTCAGAAGCAATTGTCCAGCGACATAAATACATAAAGAATGCTACCTATTACAGAGTCGGTACAATACTTAAACGAGTCTTTGAAATCTATACAATATATGTTCTCATAACCTTCAATTAGTTAGATCGGTTTTTCAATCTAGGGTTTCCCCTCTGTCTTCTCTGTTCAGAATTGAATTTACGAGTAAACTAGCTAACCTTGGAAATTTATCAAAATAACATAACCCTACCGTGGAACTCTGTACCGTAGCGAATAGAACCTAGAAACTTATATTAAAATTCTGGAAACGAAACTTGAATACATTTTTCGAGCCTGTCGATAGTCGGATCTATTGAATGCGAAAGATCCAAGTCTTGCAATGAATAAAGGGAATTAGTAAATAGGATTGTGAAGAATCAAATAATTAATAGCTACGAAAGTAATTTCGAGAAGCTAGTAAAACAACGAAAATTTGATATGAAAGAGCAAGCAAATGCAGAAAGACAATCATAAAACTTATTTTTAAGAAAAAACAACACCAGGTCGATACTTAGCTTGAGATTGGTGTGGGGTGTTCTTTATCCTTAAACAACACTGAGTGAACGGTTCATAGCCCGATGGGGAGGAGTGGGCTTTGAATTGTCTGATGGGTACCCTTGCATTAGAAACAGGGGTTCCATCATTAGTCTTGCAACCAAACGAATTTAAAATATCTACGCAGAATGCATTAGTAGACAAAACATTATTATGTGTACTGCAAAATCGAAATTAAGGACGTACAACATAACATTTATTCCACAGAGGTTGAGAGATAATATCCTCTTAATAACACAGTTTTATAATAAAGAAGAATACATACAGGAAAATGAGATCCTGGTCATTCAAATCTCTTTTATGCTAATAAAGTGAGAGTCGATTGATTAACCACATAATTTTTCCAGATCAAAGTGTACAGATAGGGTTACAGGATACTGGTGTCATAACGCCTAAACTTACGATTTGATGACAACAACACGCAGACCAGAACCGAGCTTTTTAAATAGAACCCAAAATATTTCTTTTAACCCTATCTTAACCACAGAGTTCAAGAATATGAATTTTAGGATGAATTTTGTTCCAGAATTTAAACCCTGGAAGATTTAAGTTAATTCCCTTCAATAGAGAGGTCTCATGACCGTGACCTCCTACACAAAATTTAGATAAAATGGGACCACAGACAAATCTCTATCTGCGAGTAGGAAGGGAAAGAATAATCTCATTTCAAACACAGGTATTTTTCCTAATAATCTTGCGTCAGGGCTCAATGATATAAATCCCAGTCAGTCCAGGGAGATACCTTCTTGACCTTAAGCACCGAGGGTTAGGGCATTCATGCCTCCTTATTTTCCTTATGAATGCAGAGATACATAGCATAATCCACAAGAGCACTTTATTGCTCAGTTACTCACACAAAACGCTTACAGTGGGAGTTTGGGATCACCATAACAGTTTTTTTTCTTTTAATCATGGAAGGGCTCGATGATAGGTGCACTCTGAGTATTACCAATAAAATACCAGTTTGTTTTATTAAAGAAACGACTGAGGAAAAAACCTAATAGCATTTCGGGATTTCCCTAAGTTAAGAAAACAAAAAGAAAGAAAATTGCTTGTATGAAATGGCTTACAAATAAATGAAAAACCCTTGAACAGAGAAATGTTATCCTCATAGGAGAGACAAACCATAAGTCATCCCGATTCAGAAAAAATGGTTGTTATATAGAGCATAAATAGTAGTATTCTGTAAATTTAAGAGCAACGAGAATGAAGGCCCAACCAACAATCTTAAAGAAATAGTTACAGAGACAACTCAAAATACGAATGACCCTTCCTTACATCCTACAGTAACCCAAGCGATGGAGTTTTGGTAAACATACCTAGTAAAGTAGTGAACCAGTTGAACATGTAACATCCTCTTGCCTACGCAAAGCAGGAATCCCCCTCATCGTCGGTGGTTACAAATAGACTAGGGTTGCAAAAGCTAACGCAGAGTGATTTTTCAAAAATGCATAAGTGCCAAAGGGGAAATGAAGCTTTAGTTACCTAAGTGACTCATTTATTACAAGAGTAATGGCGATGGAGGCCTGTAGAACTCAGGCCATGGGGACATGTGCACATGGTGTATCCTTATTGTTCACGACAACCTAGAACTGTACAGCGCAGGAAGAACCTCATAACTCTCTACCAGAGCAGTTAATAACTTTTACGGACAGGTGATAAATACGCATTGAATCAAGCCACTGACCCTGTCATTGTGAATCCCTATCATGAAACCGTGTGGCTTCCACTACGGACAGTATTTTTTAGGGTGGTCACATCTTGCGCCAGGCGGATTTCAAATCCTAGTGTTAGAATATGTACTCGGGTGACCCTATCGTTGATCAAGGGTGTGTTTCAAGACCCACCAACTACCATGGGAAGACGCACATTCGGTTAAGGCATGGACGTTGCAAGGAGACCATATGAGACCAAGGGTAAACCCTTCAGGTAAGACTTGCGTTCATATGTTCCCTAGTAAACTCAAATAAATTAATACGTTGCCTTGGATATAAAAAATGTTATGAAAATGGGTCGTATCCAATAGCAATGTTTTATTAAGTTCTTGTTACATAGATTGTGTAAGGGGTTAGAATAAAGAAAGGAAAACAAATTGTTTCACTACTACATATTAAAAATATTGCGACGACTACTTGCGACGAAAGTATTATTTCGTCGCAAACTTCAAGAGAAAAAGTTCAATTTTTCAATTTTGATCTAAATACACCCTGTATTCGTCGCTCTATCGACAGAAGAAAACTTTCTTCTATTTTTTCATCGCAATAGAAACACTCACATGTTTTCGTCACAAGAGCGATGCTCACTATAACCATTCCGGTCTTCGACAAAGTGACCTAAATATAACAAATAAACATCTCTCCATTTGATAGGTAATCCTAATTAAACAAATAAACATATCTCCATAAATTTACAATGGTAATCCTAGTCAATAAATTTCAGAGACTTCCTTTCGAGAATATAACTATAGTGTGAAGAACTTAAGTCTAAAATATTCCCTATTATAATTATATCAGTGGGAATAGGGGCCAAAACATAGGTGGCCTGAGCATGGATAGAGTCATAATTTCGGTACTTACCTAACTCGTCTGGATGTCTGGATCTCCTCTCGACATTCGGTCAACCCTTCTCACCTTGTATTCCTGTGATTTCCACAACATTTTAGTTCAGAAAAAATAACTATGAATGCATTTCCAGTTCAGAATATTAGTGGAGGATAATAATGATAGTAAGAATATATATATGAAATTGTTGATAGTAAGAATAAAAACATGGTCAAATAAAAAGTCATGAAACCTGATAGCATAATTCACATTTGGAATCTTCTCCTTTTTTATGGGACCAACGCTCGATGCATTTCCTGTGAGCATACTATGTAGCCAAAAAAACACATGTTTTGTATGAACATGTTTATGATAAAATATGAAAAAATACTCGACACACATAAACCTGTCATTCATCAAAGATGACAAAATATAAACCACTTTTATCTATCCCCTAAACCCTGTACCTTCAAGGTGACAAAACAGGCACATGGAATCTCCATATTTCCTTTATTAATGAAAGGTAGAGATATTTAAAAAATGAGATGAAATTTGGTGAATAAAAATATTTATAAAAAAAAAATTGCAAATACATAAATTCATTCTTTTGGTAAATCAGCTAATTTTTTATTGATATGTAGCTTATATGACAATACATTGATCAAATTTTTTTAACCCATAATGTTTTCAATCTGCCTTCTAGGTCACACTAACCATTGTCATTGACCATCTCATACAAAAGAATGTCAATATCAACAAGATAAACGGAATCCCTGTTCAAATTTCAGGGACTTCCTTTTGAGAATATAACTATAGTGTGAAGAGATTAAGTTTAAATTATTCCCTATTATCATTATATCAATGGGAACAGGGGACAAAACATAGGTGGTCTGAGCATGGATAAAGTTAGAATTCCGGTACTTACCTGACTCACCTGGATGTCAGTTTCTCCTCTCGGCATTCGGTCAACCCTTCTCGCCTTATATTCCTATGATTTCAAATCCACAACGTTTCAGTTCAGAAAAAATAAGTATGAATGCCTTTCCAGTTCAGAATATTAGTGGAGGATAATAATGATAGTAAGAATATATGTGTGTGTGTGTGTGTGTGTGTGTGTGTGTGTGTGTGTGTGAAATTGTTGATAGTAATAATAAAAACATGGCCAAATAAAAATTCATGAAACCTGACAGCACAATTCACATTTGGAATCTCCTCCTTTTTTATTGGACCAACACTCGATGCATTTCCTGTGAGCATACTGTGGAGCCAAAAAAACACATGTTTTGTATGAACATGTTTATAATAAAATATGACAAAATACTTGACACCCATAAACCTGTCATTCATCAAAGATGACAAAATATAAACCACTTGTATCTATCCCATAAACCATGTACCTTCAAGGTGTCAAAACAAGCACAAGGAATCTCCATATTTCCTTTATTGGCAGAGATATTTAAAAAATGAGATGAAATTTGGTGAATAAAAATATTTATAAAAAAGTTTTTGCAAATACATAAATTCATTTCACTTTGAGAGGGACTTTGGAGGGTCCAATTCATGGTCATTTTTGGTGGCAATGGTGGTATGTTATCCTTGCTAGTGGTTGCATTGCCACTTTCTCCTAGATATTATTTCATTAGCTACATTTAATATTAAATTGTTGCATTGAATGTTAGTTTCATTTCACTTAATCCCATGAAAAACCTAAATTACAATAGTTGAAAAACCTAAAATATATTCTCTACAGGATGTTCTCTTTCACTCCTAAATATATTCTCTACAGGTTGTTCTTATAGGAGGGCTAAAATATTATGGTCAATGTTCGTCGCAAGAGCGATGACTGTAGTTTGTCCATCGCAAGAGCGACGACTCACCTAACCTTAAAATTGACCATTAAAATGACCTAAAATAAATAGGTGGAAAAAGAAATATTTTTAGGTCAATATCGTCGCAATCGCGACGATAGTGACCTAAAATTGGACTATAAATATTTGACGATTTAAAGATGTTGCGACAAACTTGCTATAACAACAACGGTTCTAAAAGGGTATTTTTGTGCGGAAAAATGTCGTAGAATGTTGTTAGAGGTGGGGAAAAAAGTAAAGCGAGTGAAAAGGGTGATGGTAGATGTTATTGCCCTTGTAAAAAATGTTGCCTCAGACGTCCCGTAATAATTTTAATAGTAACAACTACAAAACATTGTAGGAAATATGGTCACATTGATGGCGGATCGAATGAATATCGTCCCATGGTAATTAGCTATATATTCATTATCTTTTTTTATTTTTTCAA
>JASDQU010101101.1:56917-67148 GCA_032191745.1 Picea mariana
TATATTGTTTGAATTTTTGTTATAGTATACACTAATTTTTCATGATTGTTTGTAATTATAAAGTTAGATTTGTCCTCTAACTTTCTACTGGATATTGCACCAAGTATTAGTAGAAATGATGTTGTACAAGCTGAGGAACATCATCATGACCAAGAAAATGAGGATCTCATGGAAGAATATGATGGGACAAATCAAGTTAATGATCCCATGGAAGAAGATGATGGGACAAATCAAATGATCCAAGATTTGTTTTCAAAGCCGGATGAGGATGGGGAAAATGTTGGTATTTATGATGAACCTCTATTAGAAAAGGCAAATAAATGACTTTATGAAGGATCAAGAGCAAATCTTCTCTTCGCTACATTGTTGCTGGTGAACTTAAAGGTTATGAATAATTTGTTGAACACTTGTATGACACAGATACTAAGGTATGTAATATGTTTCATCTCATACTATACATAAATGTTGATTTTTTTGTATTTGTTTTTAGTGTTAATTAATGTGTAAAATAAGAATGCAATTTTTACAATTAATATTCTTACATTAACTAGTTGTTTGTTATGTTGTAGATTGTTAGGTGAATTTTTGTTACCATCGTCAAATATTTTACCTCGCACATATTGAGTTTTGCATGCCATTATGAAAGACATTGGAATGGATTATCAAACTATAGATGCATGTCCTAATGACCATATTATATATTATGGACAACATGCTTCGAAAACTGAATGTCCGCAATGTCTTATTAGTAGATATCGAACCGATCAAGTAACAAAAAGGGTGCCTCAAAAGGTTCTTCGTCATATTCCCATAATTCCACATTTGCAGCGATTGTTTAGGTGTGAAAGCATAGCACAATTTATGGATTACCATGCACGTAATAGAATTGGAGATGGTGTTCTTCGAATGCCTGTTGATGGTTCTACATTTAGGGAAATTGAGGGAAAATGGGTAGATTTCAAAGATGAACCTCGTAATGTTAGGCTTTCATTGGCAGTTGATGGTGTTAATCCATTCGGAGAGCTTAGATTTATTTATTCAGTGTGGCCTATTTTTGTTATCAACAATAACATTCCTCCTTGGATGTTAATAAAGAGAGAGCACATAATGTTGACAATGATTGTTCCAGGTATTTGTTTACATTAATTTTTTGAATTTAACATTTTCATTTGTTTCATTTTTTGCATAATATCTTTTGTTTATTTATTTAATTATATATATTACATGATATCATTCCTTTAGTAATTATGTGTAATTTCAAACAATTAGGTAAGTACCAGGTTAAAGATATGAATGTATATATCGAGCCTCTTATCGACGAGCTACTAAAGTTATGGGCTGGCACCACAATGTATGACATATGTAAACCAATCGGGGAGAAGAAATTTAAATTTCGTGGAATACTTTTATGGACAATTCATGATGCCCCTGGACTAACACATTTTGGTGGTATGTATAAGCATTCTAATATTTCTCTTTAATACTATATAATATTTTAATGTTATCATGGTGCATGTTTGTTTTTTAAATAATCTCATCGTATAATTGACATTAATCCATTTGTTGCAAGTCTTCAAACAAAGGGTAAATTTTCATGTCCAGTTTTTGGCCCTAAGATGAAGTATCATCATTCAAAAAGTTTAGGAAAGATGGTGTTTGATGAGTATAGGCACCTTCTTCCTAAGAACCATAGGTATCGTACTACTGAAAAACATTTTTTCAATGGGAAAGAAGATACTGGTTTAAAACCACGCAGAATGACACCTCACCTATGGAGGTTGGAATATAATAGAAATCGTTAAGGTACTCAATTTCATAATGTATCGTAGATCATGTAATTTTTTGAATGTTTATTTTAATCATTGAATTTATTTTACCGTATTTGATAATTATTTTTGTGATTTATTTTATGCTTCATGAAAGTCACAATCATCATGAAGGTATTAGTAATGGGATTCCACGAGGAATGAAATCTTATCCCGCTCAATTCATGAGGTTGCCCTACTATGAGGAGCTAAAAATATCTCATTTGTTTGATACAATGCATT
The DNA here is from genome assembly GCA_032191745.1 of Picea mariana. Lineage (NCBI taxonomy): Eukaryota > Viridiplantae > Streptophyta > Pinopsida > Pinales > Pinaceae > Picea > Picea mariana. Next base: position 58,966 of record JASDQU010101101.1, read on the forward strand.
TTGGGAAGAATGTGACTGAAACGTTATGGTGAATCATAGATGGTAGGAGGGACAAAGAAAAATTTGTCAAAATTTGTACTAACATTCATAAATCCAATCATGCAATGCAAAGTGTGATCCGATATTCAAATAGATCAGATGGAGTACTAGACCGAAATAACTTTCCATGGTTATTAACAGAGCAACAAAGAATGATGTAAACGAGGTCATTCAAAGAATTAAATTTCTCGCAGGTTTTGCTTCAAACATTAAAAATATCTTAACGAAGAAAGGTGAATTTGGTGGGGTAAAAACACATGATTGGCATACCTTCATTAAGGTAATAATTTTGGTATACATATTTATATATATTGGCCTTATAGATCTTTTATTTTTTTTATTTTTTCTTGTCTACTTTGGTCGAAACAAATAACAATTCATTTTGTTGTTACAGTATGTTTCACCACTATCTCTCCCAAACGACTTTGACAACAACGTCAAACAAGTTATATACGATCTTGGAAAATACATGAGGTAAGACGTAGTTGTGATCTATATGAAAAATGTTCTTTCAAATTATTGTTGTACTTATTGACACATGTTTTACTTGTAATGTAATGTAATATATTATATTATGTTATGTTGAAACATGTTATTTTCTTGTGTCACGATCTCATGTAGATGGTTGTCATTGAAAGAAATCCATGAAGATGATATAAAGTATTGGAAGAGAGAAATTCCTCGTCTAATGTGTGAAATGCAAAAGTATATACCTCCTACATTTTTCAATGCACAAGAACACTACCTCATACACCAAGTTAAGGAGATCGAAATTTGTGGACCTGTTCACACAAGGTTAATGTGGATGGTGGAGAGGCACTTGAAATCATTGAAGGCGTTGGTTAGACAAAGAGCACGTCCTGAGGGTTATATGGTGGAGGAATATATGGTATATCAATCCATGGTGTATATTAGTCAGTATATTCCTAAATTAGCAGTGCCAACTATGCATGCAGTGGATCGCATTTGGGATGTGAACTCCATCAAAAAATTTGAAGATCAGGAGCATCTGTTGGGGAAAGGTAGAATGAAAAAAATGAGAGGTAATATACTAATAATTGTGAAAAATTATATTAATAATACATATAAAGTTTCATTTTTGTGTATATGATCATACTTATTAATATATTAATATAATTTATTTCATAAATTATAAATATTTATAATTACTTGCATATTGTACGTTATAACTAATATTTAATATTGGTGAATTATGTGTTTTTGATTCAGTTGGTCTAGAGTGGGATGCACTACATTTATACATTGCAAACAATCTTGATTGGATGAATGTGTGGATTGAAATATGTAAACAACATAATGGAGGTAGGTAATCTTGGCAAAAACTGTCTGAATTGGTTAGAGAAGCTCGTCGTAACGGAGATGCCAATGTTACGCGGAGGAAATTTTATCTAGCATGTGGTTTGAAAGATGGACAGGTAAGAAATTTCACCCATCTTATTTAGTTATTTTATATTATACTAATGTGACTACATGTGTACTGTATTTTTCAGATACTTTCGAAGTTATATAAATATATGTTAATTTATTAATTGACAATGCATCTTTTACATATATGACATATTGTAGTTGAAACACCACAAGGCTATGTGGTGCAATGGTCGTAAATTTCGCATCAAACAATTGGATGAAACAAGGAAAACTTATGATAGTGGGATAATTGCAGTATTCCAAGTTACTAATGTTTCCCCTAGGAGTGACAGACATCCCTGGGAATCTGAAAATAGATACTATGGGTATTTAAACGATATACTTGAGTGTGACTTTAATTCCTTCAAATTAGTTATGTTTGATGTCAAATGGTATAGGTTACGAATGCATGAACGTGATGAGGAAAGAACTGTTATTCAACATGCCAACGAATTTACAATGATTTAAAAAATGATGTTTCAAAGAGGACATGATCGCTATTTTTTTCCAAGCCAAGGTGAACAGGTCTTTTACTCAAATGTTCCAGGTGAAAGACATTGGTCATTTGTTGTTAGATATGATGCAAGAGGAAGTCCAATTAAGTATACTCATTTACAGGAAGAATATGATATTGAAGATCAAGAAGATGATTTGACATAATATCAGACAGAGACGGAAGATCATGGAGGGTCGACAGATGAAGAAGACGAAGAAGATCATGATCTAGGCGTAGGAGACAATATTGCAATTCCTGATGATGATGTCGATGAAATATGCTCGAAAATGACATTGATGACGATGATGATATCATCAATCCTTTCAACATTGTTTCAAAACCAGATGATGAAACAGATGTCAAGTTCGATGAAGAAGATCAAAATAGAGAATAAGGATGATTACACAGATGTTGAGGTTGGATTAGGTATGTGACTATATAATATTTTACTTTTAATGTCATGGGTTAATTTACTTTTAATGTCATGGGTTAATTACATGTTTTTAAGTTTTATGTGACGTTTTTATTATATCCTAGGTCACATGTTGTTTAATTATTATTTTAAACCTGAAAATAGTTGTCAATATAGTAAAGTACATGGTAGACTAAAAATATCATTTAGAAACACATAATTTCATGTACCTTCATTAATTATTTTTTTTGTAGTTTCTATGCATGAATCTTAATAGGACATTACTTTCGATTATTTTATATTTTATATATTAGGTTTTGGGGATCAATTGAGAGTGATGTGAGGGGGAGGGGAGGGGCCATGTGAGCTTCCACCTTCACATGGTTGGCCTTGTTCAGTAGAGAATAAATTATTCTTCAAACCAAGAGAAGCTCTGTCATTTTTATACCATCATGATCGTATAAGATTTCATAAATATTGTTACCTATTTGAATCTTCTTAGAATTGAGATTCATTACATAGTCGTTGAAAAAAGAAAAAAGACTTATGTAGTGGATATTAATTTGGTCTTTCTATGGGACATTTTATGCCATTAGTATGTAATTTTGTACAAAAATAATGGATCTTGGGGACTACACCATGGTCAAGGAACGAGGAACGAGGAATGATGAATGAGGAACAAAAATTGCACGAGGACTAGACATCGGCAACAGGGACCTGCGAATGGGGCCAACGTTGAATTTTTTTCAAACAGTTTCTGTATGCACTAACATTTGTCATGGATAGACTATTGGCATGTATAAATGATATGGGAGGGTTTCTGGACTCAAATTTGAGTGACACACCCACTTTCTTCCATTATCAATTCATCATGTAAACCATAAACCCTAATTTTTTTTCAAAGTAACCAATTTGGTTGACGCAAGTTTTAGGCTTTCGTCAGTCTTTCTTCATTTTTCTTCCAGGTTCTACATTAATGTATATACAATGTATCTGCATCATCGTTGTGATGAAAAATCCCTATATTTCGTTGATTGCTTAATCAACACCACCAAGATACTAGAGGCGGGAACGTGGACATGCGAATGGGGCCAACGTTGAAATTTTTTCAAACAGTTTTTGTATTCACTGAAATTTGTCAAGGGTAGACTTTTCGCATGCCTTAACTATATGGGAGAGTTTTTGGACTCAAATTTGACTAACACACCCACTTTATTCCATCATCAATTCATCATGGAAACCATAAACCCTATTTTTCATATGTTCTAGTAGATATGTTAATGATTCCAAGTTTCATATTTGTATTTGACTGAAAGTCCAACTAGATTGAAAAGTATCAAATTGAGATTTAAATTTGATAAACCAAATATGAAATGAATCCAAGCATCATTTGATATTGTCGCAAGAGAGACGAATGTAAATAATCTTGCAACGAATTTGCTATACTATTGACGAAAAAAGTCCGTCGATAATTTTATGCCATTAGTATGTAATTTTTTATAAAAATAATGGATCTTGAGGACTAAACCATGGTCAAGGAACAAGGAACGATGAACAAGGAATGAAAATTGCATGAGGACTAGACACTGACAACAGGGACCTGCGAATGGGGCCAACGTTGAAATTTTTTCAAACAGTTTCTATATGCACTAAAATTTGTCATGGATAGACTATTGAAATTACCTAACGAGATGGGAGGGTTTCTGGACTCAAATTTGAGTGACACGCCCACTTTCTTCCATCATCAATTCATCATGTAAATCATAAACCCTAATTTTCTTTTAGAGTACCCAATTTGGTTGACGCAAGTTTTAGGCTTTCGTCGATCTTTCTTCATTTTTCTTTCAAGATCTACCTTAATGTATATAAAATGTATCTACATCATCATTGTGATGAAAAATCCCTCTATTTCGTTGATTTCTTAATCAACACCATCAAGATACTAGAGGCGACCAACATGGAGTTGTGAATGGGGCCAATGCTGAAATTTCTTCAAACAGTTTATGTATGCACTAAAGTTTGTCATGGATAGAATATTGGCATGACTTAACGATATGGGAGGGTTTCTGGACTCAAATTTCACTGACACACCCACGTTCTTCCATCATCAATTCATCATGTAAACCATAAACCCTAATTTTCTTTCAAAGTACCCAATTTGGTTGATGTAAGTTTTAGGCTTTCATTGGTCTTTCTTCATTTTTCTTTCAGGTTCTACATTAATGTATATAAAATGTATCTACTTCATAGTTGTGATGAAAAAATCCTCTATTTCTTTGACTTCTTAATCAACACCATCAAGATACTAGAGGCGGGCAACAGTGACATGGGAATGGGGCCAACGTTGAAATTTTTTCAAACTGTATCTGTATGCATTGAAATTTTCCCTGGATAGACTATTGGCATGCCTTAATGATATGGGAGGGTTTTTGGACTCAAATTTGACTGACACACCCACTTTATTTCATCATCAATTCATCATGGAAACCATAAACCCTAATTTTCTTTCAAAGTACCCAATTTGGTTAACACGAGTTTTAGGCTTTCGACGGTCTTTCTTCATTTTTATTTCAGGTTCTACATTAATGTATATGTAATGTGTCTACGTCATATTTGTGATGAAAAATCCCTCTATTTCATTGATTTCTTAATCAACACCATCAAGATACTAGAGGCGGGCAACAGTGACATATGAATGGGGCCAACGTTGAAATGTTTTCAAATTGTATCTGTATGCATTGAAATTTGACCTGGATAGACTATTGGCATGCTTTAACTATATGGGAGGGTTTTTGGACTCAAATTTGACTGACACACTCACTTTCTTCCATCATCAATTCATCATGGAAATCATAAACCCTATTTTTCATATGTTCTAGTAGATATGTTAATGATTCCAAGTTTCATATTTGTATTTGAATGAAGGTCCAGCTTATAGCTTGCAAAGTATCAAATTGAAATTAATCCAAGCATCATTTGATATCGTCACAAGAGAGACGAATGTAAATAATCTTGGGACGAATTTACTATACTATTGACGGAAAAATTTCATCGATAGTATAACTAATTCGTCACAAGAATATTGTGTCTAATTTGAATGGTGTTACATAGTCTTCAAGGATTTTAGGGCTTATATTATGGTTCAATGTAGTGTAGTCTATAAGAACAATCTCTATGCCAAACCTCAGAATGAATAGTATCATATCTTGTTCATAAGACAAATATTCTTGGTATGTTTCCTTTGTGGATATGGTGTCTCAATCCCTTAGTACACATGATGCCAAACAATGAAACGTAACAATTTTACTATTGAATGATAGTGTTGTCACCCATGGTTAAGGAAAGAACTTAATTTTCTTATGTCCTATTTGAATCTTCTTAGAATTGAGATATGTTACATAGTCCTTGAAAAAAGACAAAAGACTTATGTAGCGGATATTAATTTGGTCTTTGTGTGGGACATTTTATGCCATTAGTATGTAATTTTGTACAAAAATAATGGATCTTGGGGACTACACCATGGTCAAGAAACGAGGAATGAGGAACACATAACAAGGAACAAGGAATGGAAATTTTACTAGGACTAGACACCGACAACAATGACGTGTGAATGGGGCCAACGTTGAAATTTTTTCAAATAGTTTCTGTATGCACTGAAATTTGTCATGGATATAATATTTTCATTCCTTAACTATATGGGAGGGTTTTTGGACTCAAATTTCACTCACACACCCACTTTCTTCCATCATCATGAATTCATCATGTAAACCATAAACCCTAATTTTCTTTCAAAGTACCCAATTTGGTTGACGCAAGTTTTAGGCTTTCGTCAGTTTTTCTTCATTTTCCTTTCAGGTTCTACATTAATGTGTATACAATGTATCTACGTCATTGCAAGAGAGACGAATGTAAATAATCTTGCGACGAATTTTCTATACTATTGACAAAAAATGTTCGTCGATAATTCTATGCCATTAGTATGTAATTTTGTACAAAAATAATGGATCTTGGGGACTACACCATGGTTAAGGAACGAGGAACGATAAACAAGGAATGAGGAATGAAAATTTCACGAGGACTAGACACCGACAACAGGGACCTGCAAATGGGGCCAACGTTGAAATTTTTTCAAACAGTTTCTGTATGCACTAAAATTTGTCATGGATAGACTATGGGCATGCCTTAATGATATGGGAGGGTTTATGGACTCAAATTTGAGTGACACACCCACTTTCTTCCATCATCAATTCATCATGTAAGCCATAAACCCTAATTTTCTTTTAGAGTACCCAATGTGGTTGACGCAAGTTTTAGGCTTTCATCGGTCTTTCTTCATTTTGATTTCAAGTTATACATTAATGTATATACAATGCATATATTTCATCGTTGTGATGAAAAATCCCTCTATTTCATTGATTTCTTAATCAACACTATCAAGATACTAGAGGCGGGCAACATGGACGTGTGAATGGGGCCAATGTTGAAATTGTTTCAAACAGTTTCTGTATGCATTGAAATTTCTCATTGATAGAGTATTGGCATGCCTTAACGATATGGGAGGGTTTTTGGGCTCAAATTTGACTGACACACCCACTTTCTTCCATCATCAATTCATCATGTAAACCATAAACCCTAATTTTCTTTCAAAGTACCCAATTTGGTTTACGCAAGTTTTAGGATTTCGTCGGTCTTTCTTCGTTTTGCTTTCAGGTTCTACATTAATGTATATACAATGTATCTAAATCATAGTTGTGATGAAAAATCCCTCTATTTCGTTGATTGATTAATAAACACCATCAAGATACTAGAGGTGGGAAACAGTGACATGTGAATGGGGCCAATGTTGAATTTTTTTCAAACTGTATTTGTATGCGTTGAAATTTGACATGGATAGGCTATTTGCATGCCTTAATGATATGGGATGGTTTCTAGACTCAAATTTCACTCACACACCCACTTTATTCGATCTTCACATCATCATGGAAACCATCCATAGGCACAAAGACACATAAATTATTTTAATAGTATGTATGTCCATCCCTGACCTACTAGTCAACTTAGGGTTTCCTACTAACTATGATGGTAACATTAATTCCCTATGGTGCAAACAAGCACATAAACTATTTTAACAGTATGTATGTCCATCCATGTCCTACTAGTTAACTTAGGGTTTCCTACTAACTATGATGGTAACATTAATTCTTGGCCCAAAGAAATTTTGATCCAAAGGATTTGTAAAAAAATTGCAACAAAACCATGTTATTGTCTAGTGACTATTTCTCTTCTAGGATAGTAAGGAAGGAGTCATATACAAATTTTCCATTTGCAAGCCTCAGAAAATCCACCGAGACATTTTTTTTGGATGAGGTAGTTAAGGGTTTCAATAACCATCACATAAAAGGTTAGTGCAAAAGGGAATCCTCGACTACTAGAGTGGAAAGTAGTCTCGTGTGAGAAATTAATCATCAACCATCTCTTTGAGGGTAGTCATTAATTCAACCAACATTATAAGACTTTGATCACATACCCATTATTCCTTTTGCATCGAATTTCTTGGGACTACATTAACACAAGTTTGCATATACAACTTTCTTTACTTTGTTATAATTCCTTGAGATTGAAAAACTAGTTTGTAATGATTAAAAAACTCCTTTTCAATGTTGTCCTGGTCAATGATTCTATTTTTTTTTTTTTTTTGAGGGCCTTAATATGCTTCACAAATCCTTGGATGTCATATCTTTGAAAAATATCATAGTAGGATTCTCACATGTCTTAAGCCAATGGAACCCAACTTTTATTCCCCCCCCC
>JASDQU010101101.1:74218-120633 GCA_032191745.1 Picea mariana
AAAGTTCAATTCTCGTTTTCTCTTGTTGAGTTACATTGACATTAGCATTACTTGAAGAGCTAGTACTTGCAACAGAACCATTACCTTGGTAACCCATGGCTGTGATCTTTGTCTCATCACCAAAATCCGAACCTAAGTCTTGTAGAACAGTCCCAACAGTCTTTGACTTCCCTTTGTTGTTGTTGCCAAACTTTTTGGGTCTTCTTTCAGGATGAAGCTTTCAACAATGGTCTTCGTCATGGCCACCTTTTGAACAATGTTTACATGTGAACTTTTCTCCCTCCTTCTTCACAGCAACATTCTTCCTGCCATTGCCTTTGAATTTCTTCTTTCCCTTGTCTCCATGGCTGTATGTCTTCTTGAAACCCTCATGAGTATCGTTCCTTCCCCTTGCTTCCAAATGAGTAGCCTGTACACAAACTTCATCTAGATTCAAAGGATTAAACATGAGTATAGTATGCCTCAAATAACTATGCAAAGCACCAATATATTTGAGCAATGTTTCCTGTGAAGATAAATCAACTCCCAAAACCAAAGCTCTTCTCCTAAATTCCTGAGTAAAACTTTGTGCATTCTGTCCTTTAGCTTGTCTAAAATTCTGCCATTCCATGGTTGCCTTTTGTTTATATGCCAATGGATAAAAAAAAAATTTAATTGTTATAATGAAATCATTCCAAGAAAGCAAAATTTTTCCATGCTTTTTCATTTCCTCCTGAGTCTTAGATTCCCACCAAATAAGTGTTGAACCATCTAATCTTTATGAAGCAAGCTGAATTTTGGTTTCATCATCTTGAATCTTTTGTATTCTAGAATATACTTCAATTTGACGTATCCAATTATCTAACTTTTCAGCGTTAACTTCTCCATTGTAAATTGACAATTCAAATTTTATATCAAGCTTTAATGAAGGAATTTGCGAAGGAGTTTTACCATGCCCCTTTGGAGAATTCGAAAGATGTTTCGAACTGGTAGAAGAATAAGAAGAAGATGATGATGGAGGAGGAGAGGGTGGTGGACAAGCACCATTCCCTCCATTTCCGCCTGGAGTTTTTTCACCACCGCCTCCCTTATGCATTGAAGGGTTGGAGCCTTCACCCTGCGACAATATGTTCCGTTCCATCAAGATCTTCATCATATCTCTCAACTCCATGACAGCCTCTCTGAGATCTTCATTTTCAGTCGAAACACGTTCATGACTTTCTTCACGAGCCATGCTTGGTGAATGTCTCTCTGAAACTTGCGGTGAATGAATCTGCTTCCTCCTTGTCGGATGAGAACTTGGCTCCACAAGTTGACCTTCTCCTCTAGTGAGTTTCAACCTTGTGAGCATCAGAAACAAAACTTGCAAACAATCAAGTCTTCAAAACCAGTGCTCTGATACCAACTTGATCTAAAAATGAAGAAGACTTGAAAAACTTGAAAATTATTGCAAGTGAATGTTATGTGTTTAAAGCAAATGGATCAGTTTGCAACACATAGATTAAAGGATTACTTATGCAAATTATACATAGACAGCAGCATAATCAATGAACATAAGCACATAAACACAGCAATTGATAAAGGAGTTCACCCCTCTTATGGGCTATATCTCTTGGTCCAGCTTCCAATGGATCATTGTTATTAATTGCTCAAAAAGTGCTCAAAAACATGTCTTAAAATTCTCAAACTAACAAACCGACTGCTCCAATGGCTTCAAAGCGTCCCAAAACCCCTGTCTGGGCTCTTTCGGCACCTCAATCGGTCGAAAAATGAAGAAGTTGTGCCTCCTGGAAGTCTCCCTCTTCAAGCTTGTTGTCTCTGCATCTACAAAACACACCCTTCTTGATTGAACCTGGCTCACACACATTTTAAAGCGTGAAAACCCAGCACCAGGCGCAACCGCGCCAACATTGCAAATCGTAGAACGATTAAGGGCGTGCCAGCCCCTAACTGCCTAGGCACCTGGGCATATGGCGTAATGTGACCTCGCGCATGGGCAAAAGTGGTTAATGGTTATAACCGTTGAAACTTCCTCCACGCTCTAGGTCGCGGGCATATGGCATACGACATGTGACCAAGGGTCATATCAAAACCCCGCCCCAACAACCACGCGCATATAACATGGGCACATGTGTTATGTAATAGGACCACGGGTCAGGGCTAGGCCCCGGCCCGACCCCCCACCAAAACGATACAAAACACAACTTAAATACAATATTACCCGCATACATATTAAGAAACAATCAGCGTCATGTTGGTTAGCGGAGGACTTGTGAAGGCTTACATAGTGGGGGAGGTCCAGGGGTTGAACCCCATGGACTCCCATAACATTTTTACATACAACCAAAAACCAAACAATGAGTGACACGTGGTGCCCACGGATTGGGCCATGTGTCCTCATACCATTGGCCACCAAAATACATGTGTCGCTCCCGGATCCAACAATTGCCAACCAATCAACATCTGCCATGTCACCATTGTAGGTCGTACGGTCTGTACGGTCCTGCCACGTCACCACTGTATGGATTGTACGCACTGGTACAGTCAGCATCAAATTTTTTTTCCTGTTTGGCTTGACGAACAGATCATGATATCTTCTCCATACGGAGTCCATTTGACAAAGTAAATATACCACCGGAATCAGGAAGACGAGACGGACACAATGGCACTATTTTCGTCACATTCTGAGAGCTTTGAAATTTGAGCAAAATTTGATCCCCTGATCATCCCCTCAACAGTTGCAACAGCTTGATTTCAGATTTATGAGAGTACTACAGTTCCATATTCTTTGCCTTCCACATTTCTTATGATTCAACAGTAGTATTTCAGATTCCTTCACTTCCCATGATCTAGTTTTAGCAACAACATCATTAGCAGTTCCATTTTCTTGATCTTGCAACAGTGACACCTTCCATCTTCCATCAGTCACAGTCAGATATTCTTTGTTCCAACAGTTACAGTAGTTGAAACTACAGCGCCATTCATGTTTTCTTGATCCAGCAATCGCAATAGTTACATCTACTTTTGGGTAAGTGGAGGTATGTTCTTTTCTAAGCTTTAATCACACAATTCCTTATATGCCGACTTGAATATTTTGGAAAATTTCCTCGCCTTGCTCTCTTTCCTTCCATGACCTACACTAAGTTGCATGAGGGCATGCAATGGATTTAGTTGGGGGGGGGGGGGNGTTGGGGGGGGGGGGACTATTTCACCACATATTCATTACCATTAATCCATTTTATCATCTCATCATTCCATTTATGATTCACTAACATTTATTTTCCAACCACACTTTGTTGCATTTCGATTGATATACATATTGGCATGATTCATAAAGATAAAGAAAAGGCTTTCTTATACTCAGTGATGCTCCCTTATGCACATTGATAGCTTATTATTTCCAGTGAGTATATGGCTAAATTATTGCAGCAAGAAAATCAATAAGTGAAATGAATGTTGTTAACACAAGAACCAACATCTTTTGTATTCATGGTTGTCACACAAGAACCAACCATAAGAAAATTTCGCATGTTGTTACACATGTATTACATGTTGTTACACATGTATTTTACATGTTGTTATTCATGTATGTCAAATCCTGGAAACATTCCTTGTTAAGAAGACATCATCAATCAAAGCCATAGTTTAAATGCCAAAATTTCTTAAGAAGATCCATGCATGGTTTCATGAGGACATGCAACAAGTTGAGTTGGGGGGTATGTTGGGCCTCAAAAATGTCCTATTTTCATCCACCTTTCCCTTCATTATTCCTTACATTTCATCGTCCCATTAACCTTTTATCATACCATTTCCATAATGATATTTGGGTTTCTCCTTATTATTTTTCATTGTATTCATTTCAGTATTATAAGTGAGTTTGTGATTAAATATTATAAAAATAACATATTTTCATTATATATCAAGGTTGGATGAGTTTGATGATGTGTGCAGGCATAAGTGAAGATTTCAACAAAGTCAAAATTCACCACCTATCCTCAAATTCGATTTACATATTCAAACTTTGAAGATTTGAAAGAGATCTCAAGGAGAAGATTATGGAAGATTTGGTTGGCATATATTATCTAAGATATGTGAGAGATGTATGGAGGATTTGAAGGGATCATATCTTTTCATAATGGGAAAGTAGTTGAGATTGGTTGAGAGAATAGTGGATCTGTAATTATGACACTCTTCAAGACTCTCATGTATATAAGAGAGTGTTCTATATTCATGAGGGTCATCATGTTATTCATCATTGGGGGAGTTAGACATCATGTTATTCATAATTGGAATCATGTAATTTATAATTCAGTCTTGTAATGAGGAGAAGGGGATTCTTAGTTTTGATTCTTTCATTGTTATTCTTTCATGCTTTGTCATTTGACTCTTGTAATATAATTTGAAGTTGATATATTGTGTGAGCTCACATATGTCATTTGTTGTTCAACTCTTCACATGTTGTATTGTTTTTCCCTTATGCAATTTCCTGTTTTCTTAGTTAGTCTTTCGATGCCTTCCTAGATTAATTTCATTTCAGCAATTTAGATTAGATTAATTCTACTTCAATCCTTCATATATAGTCTGTGTGCTTCATAAGCCTACAAACCTCGGAATGACAAATTAAATAGTTGGGCAAATACTACAACGGAATTAAACGACAATATTTCCCCCTAACAATGGGGAGGTAGGGTTTAAGGGAATGTGTTTCACCTTATTTTGTATACTATCTTACCACCACTTCCCTTGCCACCCTTAAGTCCTTATTTAATTCCATAGGTTTATCATGCAATATGGTTTAGCATGTGTTTTTGTTGTTGTCGGAATTTGGTGGTCCATGCTCATCAAGGTGTAGCCTAGAATTTGGTGGGTGGTGTGTTCTAGTCATGGGTTTTTTAGATGTATTATCAACTATGATATATGGTTGTGGTTATCTTGGTTGTTGTGGTGCACTATGGATTTTCCTGTATCTGGTCTCTAATATGGTGATTGGTCGTGGTTTTCTCAGAGATCATGGTGTACTATAGAATTTAGTGGGCCATGAATTGTGCTCATTGTGGCATAGCCTAAAATTTTGTGGGTGCTCTATGTTTCCCATGGGTTTCATGCTTATGGTCTCGATTATGTTTTTTTGTTGTGGTTGTCCTGGTGATCATGGTGCACTCTAGAATTTGGTTGTTGTTCCATGTTTTTCATTCCTCTCTTGGGTTTGGTCTTGATTATGGTGTTTTGTAGTGGTTGTCGATATGTGGTAAAACATTTCATGGAGGAGGGTTGTTTTTCCGTAGGATTGTGGGTAGTTTCATTGCTACCTCTTGCATACACTCGTAGATTGGTTGGAATTGTTGGTATTTGGCACATAGAAAGGGATGTGTTTTCCTTGTGACAGTGTTCTTCAAATTAGATTTTTCCATATGCGTTTTCTTTTCGAGTTGGTATTTAGCACATAGAAAAATATGTGTTTTCCTTGTTAACATGTTTTTTGTTTTGGATCTATCCTTGCGTGTTTTCTTTTTGTATGTGATATCGGTTTCATGGTGTTATGTCCCATGTTCAACCCTAGATTTCTTTGATTCCTACAAAACTTTTATCGTTTCCCTGTAGTATTGGGGTTTAGGATGGCCTTGTGGTAGTTGATAATGCAACACATGGGGGTTTGCAAACATTAGAGGCATTTTGTGTCGTGTGGTTCCTCTTCCTTGAGTAGAGGGTGCCTAGTTGGGTTATCCTAGTCTAATATTTATATTTTTCTATACCATTTCTAGAAGTTATGGCATTTCTCAAGTTCAAGTGAGAATTTTTTGTTTAGGTTCATTTTGCATAAATCCAACAAACAACAACCTTAATACTATTTTTTTCTTAGATCCATATGATAAATTTATCATGTCCTTAGTGTTTTGACATTTTTAATATGTCCTTAATATGTCCAAAATCAATAGGGATATCACATTAAATTAGGTGTTTGACCACTAATATTGGTAATTGCACCCTAGTTTAATTGTGCATCCAAAACTACAGATATAAAATTTTTATTTAAAACTGTGAATATGATGATGGACTACTAACTAACAACATGTGCACATGCAACTGAAGGTACAACCAAACAGGTACCTGTCATATATTTCTTCATCAAGTGAGGAAAGCTTAGGAAAAATAGAGGCCGGAAATGCGACTGCATCTAGTAGATATGATAAGCAAATAAGGACCAGAGGTGAAAAATTCAAAATAAATTTTTGTAGACGCATGAAATTCTTTCTTGTTGAAGGAGGATCATGCTCTTATGATGATGAGAGCATAGGACACATAGATGTTCCACTCAGGTATAAGAATCTGGTGAAGCAATGCGTACCTAAGGAACTACCTTCTATAGATGTTGACTTTGTTGTCAACAATAAGACATATCGCATTGCACCATCCTCCCTACATGGCTTGGGGCTATTTTTCATGGATGGAATAATTGTAAAATACAATACAGTAACTAAATTTATGGACTATGTCGGACCGTGTTACAATTATAACGATTGGATGCGGGTGGTCCGGTACATGCGAAGTATGCAGAGATATGCACTCGCTGCAAATTATATACAACTAATAAACAAGGATAAAAATAAGGGAGCGACTATCTATATTGATGGAAGGCCTAAAGCTTCCGGCAATATCTTAGGGTTTATAAATAGCACACGACCCGGAACAACAAACAAACAACCGAATTGCATATATGAGGGACGTGAAGAGAATTGGGAGTCATGTGCACAATAAAAAAGATAGCTCTCAGGGAAAATTTATTAGTGGATTACCATTTGAATTGAATAGAAACATTGACTAATAGTGTGCATGTTCTTATGCAACACCTATTTAAGAAACCTCTACTTATTGCATTATATTTTTTTATTATCTTTAACATTGTTGTAAATATTATCTTTAACATTGTTTTTTTGTTATCATTAACAATTTTTTAAATATTTGGGGGTTCTAATTATATTTTAATGTGGCAGGATGATTGTGGAAAAGGGCCAGCCGTAGAACATGTAAATGATTATCAATTTTCACTTTCATTTTACGTTGTTTTTATTATTTTCTTATATAAGTTTATTGAAATAACATTGTTTTTGTTGAAATTATATGTAGTCAGCAAGCCATGTGGATCATGATTCCGCCAATGAGGAGAGGTTTTATTCTTGCGCTGATCTGATCCTCTTATTAAAAAAAAATATCATTAAAGCTAACAAGGAACTTGTTATCTTGTTATATCATCCAGAACAAGCTCTGGACGTCAAAGAAAGGATCAAGCTCCTTATGTCACAACTTAACACATATAAGGTAACAACCATAATTTAATTTTTTTTTTTAATGCACTCATATGTTCAATTATGATACTTAGTTCTTTAAATTTTACATTATCTCACGAAAAAACATTTTTTTTTTTAATAAATGAATATTTGGAGCCTGTTCAGCCCGAGGTTGGTAGTAGTGGCGAGGTTGGTAGTAGTGGAGCTATAGAGACACTACAGGGTCCTGATGTGGGTGGTCATACAACTTCTAGAGCACTATTTACTTCTCCATCTTCCACACATCATTTAGATAGGAGCCATGACATGCACCGACAGGCATCCACACCTCGATCAAAGTCTAGAGATGGTGGCAGAGATGAGGATCATAATGATGTGGTTGAGATGGTTGCATTTCCTGGAGCTAGACGTGTGACAAGCATGGGGACCCTTCCATGCACATTTTTGGTCGACGATAATGGACTTCCATTAAAACAATCAAGACTCCCAGGTAGTTTTAATTCATATTTTAATCATTTAATGTTGTCCTCATACAGAAATCATCTAGATTATAAATTTTAAATTAATGATCATATATATTTTTTGTGTAGGAAACAACCTTTTTTATAGGCATGTAGAGAGAAAGGACTTAAATATTTTTGGGGCAACCTTACGCATGAGGTGGAATTGCCAAAATTCCAACATAAAAAAGGAACTTATGGATTATCTTGAAGGTCTCTTTGTTGTAGACACGTTCAATACAAAAGCGGTCACATCTGCAGCGAGTGAATATTTAAAATATACCCGAGATGTTTATAGACGAAGCTTGGCAATAAATCCTAGGTATGAGCGTCCTCCCTCAATTCCAAAGAGGGAGTGGAAGGTGATCATTGATGATGCAAAAGAGAATATTTTGAAAAAATCAGGAGAACAAATAACTAGTACAACAAGGTAAATTACAATTTTTTGAATTCAATACTAGCTTTATTTTTCTTTAGATCTAAATAAAAGTGTGGTTATATATAACATACTTGAAAATTTTGATGATAGGTTGCCTGACACTTCGAAGGCAGCCAAAGCAAGGATTGTCAAACATGGCCAACACAAGCTAGGATAGGGAGGATACTCGAGGTTACAGTCACAAATCGTAAGTACCAAAACATATTAAGAATATTATTTGTATCACCTTACAACTTTAAGGTAATTGCAGCCAAAAACATTAAAAAAACATACCCTTATGCAATGCAGGGTGACGACTTCGGAACTGAAACCACGGAGGAAGACCTCCAACTTGGTTACAAGTATGGTTATAAAGTCGTGGTTGATTGTAGGAAAATCATGGGGCAAACCCAAAGATCCAATTTGCGGGATAAGGTAAATAAAAATTAGTCCACATTAACCTTTTGTTACTTATAAAATATGTAAATGTTTGATATTGTCCATAATTTAATGTCTTACTTTGTTTTAATCAGGGGAGCAGCACTATCAACGAAACCATTAGTAATGAACAATAGAGCGTTGATAGTGAAATGCAGTCAGAAGATCATGGTGCTCCCCAGCAGCCCCATCCCAGTGAGGTGAAGCCCCAAGATGTTCTTGTGACTGAGGCCCACGACGGTAAAATGTCTATATATTAATCATATACTTAATAATTTTGTACTTATAAATTTTGATGTTTCAATGGCAGAGAATGTCATAGATAATCATCCTCAACCTGAAGATTAGATGAATAGGCTGAAATCCATTCCAACGGTGTCGTCTAGAGGACCAGGTAAATAATTACATTGCAGAGTTTTTTTTTAATATTAATGAACTACTTCAATGATATTTAAAAATTGGCCATAGAAATTTAATATTTTTTATATTTTTGGGTGATGGCCCCTCAGCAGCATCCACGTCGTAGGTACGAGACCAGATGTACTCGGCATGAAAGGACTAAAACAACGTCATCTGCTGAAGAGCACCCAGTAAACAAAGACATGGACATTGATGATTTTCTTAAGAACTAGAAAGAAAAAAAGAAGACTAAAAGAAATTCATGATGTCATGTAATAATTTTATAAGACAGTTAGATGTACATTATATAGCTGATAATATACACAAGGCTATTTCTATGGCTTGTATATATCTGTGAATGTAATTTTGTTATACACTTAATGATAATTTCAGCTTCTCTTGATGATGCAACTTCCAAAATCTTGTGACATGATATATGCAACTTTGAAAGTATTGTGACATGTTTCATTGTGTCTCACATGAAAAAGAGCATTACCATTATTTTCATTGTGTCATGGACATGGTGTTGCTACTCAACATTGCCTCAAATCCTACTTATTCATTCATCTATGATATGTACAATGATGTTGAACCTTCCACAAATCATTGCGAGCAGAAAAATAAGCCAAGGACAGGAACCCAAGGATTTCAATGTTAAGGTCTTGTGATTCCACAAGGTGAGATACAAAGAGGAAATGTTTCCATGCATAAACATGCTAAATACCTTGATTGAGAATGTGGATGTAACAAGTTGAACATTGAAATCATAGAGCGATGACATAATCGAGCAATATGGGTGATCATAGATGTTTAGTTATTATTCAATCATTTAACCTTTTAATGTCTTTGAAAAATGTAGGTTTGAAGGGTGGTCACCTCCACGATCCAAAACACATTTCCGAAAAGGTGTAAATCATTTTCTTCTCTTGCGTCATGAAATTGTCCTTCATTTCCTTGTATACTTAAATTCAAAATAAAAAATAAAAAAAATGACACATGGCATGCATAACACATAAATTTTTTATGACTGGAAGTAATAGTAATTTTGCATATTCATAAACAAAAAAATGAGACTTATCTTTTAACGAAAATTGGTCCAAGAGATTGGTTATGTAAGAGAAATATTTCATTGAACCACAACCATCTAGTGTAGATACCACCACCAACCTAGGCTATGAGGCCACCATGGTGAAAAAACCAAGTAATAAAATTCTATATTTCTCATCCCAACCTTTCTACTCACATTTTTACCTAACCTTCTCAACACAAAGCATTACAAGAATCCGATTCATCCTGTGATAGATAAGGAACTCTCTTCCACTACAACATGCAACATAAGGAATATATTCACTTTATGTACTTCATGGTCCCTTAGATATATTATGCTCTCTAGTTCTCTTTAGTGTGGATAGAAAGAGCTTGATCTATTGTATTCTTTCTAAGAATTTCCTAAAAGAACTATATTTGTCTCTCAAGGATATAAAGAGTATATAATGGATAGTGAATGATGAATTGTTATCTTCCCTATCCTATATTCTCACCTACAACCACTATATTTCATCCAAAGTCTACAATTTTCCTCTTCTTGATGTTGATTTTGGTTAATTTCCAAATTGATATGGGTTGGAAATGGAGAATAAAACATGAAATATGTAGAGAATTAATGTTAGAGTGCTTCCCACAATGTTAGAGTCAATGACAATGATATCATTGGTGGAAATGATGTATGACATTACCTATAACTAGCAGAATGTAGAACTCTTACACTTCCCATGGCATGAAGATTGTACTCAACCCATGCTCCCATTATTATGTGAAAATAATTTCCCCACCAACCTCTTACATAGATTCAAGGATTGGTTGATAAGTCAAAGAAGGTATATGGCTTCATTTAAGGCACATTGTAGAAGAATATGAGTTCTGAGAATGACCTTGGAGATAGAGGATTTATTTTCCCATAGGTCCCCTTTCATCTTCGCCTATAGTGGAATCATAGTGCCTCTCATGCCTTCATGTGTTTTCTATGGTGGGTTGCATCACCATATATTGAAGCACTTGGAAGGCCTAATTACTATTTAACTATTTGAGTGAAGGTCAATTGAGTTGTGGCAGAGTCTTAGGATTGTGTTTTGTATTTGTAAAATACACCATGTGAAACTCTTACATCAAAGCCATACATTGTCATTGACCTATTGAAATAAGTATTATCAAATAGTTGGTGTACCACCCAAGCACATATTTAAGTTTAGACACATTTTCTTTGAGTATTTCATCTTCTATATTGCATTATTTATTTTATATGTAACCTTGTAGGTTAGAAATATTTAAGCAATTTTAAACTATAGTGAACTCCATATCATCCAGCCATTTCCTTAGGCTTCATGGCCTCCCTCCATTCTTAGAGAACTTCAATCCTTAGCAATTCTCTTGAACCTCTTGTATGGAAGACGATGCACTAGATACATATGGCTAAGATGGATTTTGATTATGCATGGGGTGCTCAATAATGGGATGATATTTTATTCGGTAGACTTCATATCTAATCTTCTTTCACAATGTATTTTAAAGGCTAAAACTTCCTCAGATAGTGGTGCACTTGAGTTTTACATGGCGTCTTATCTTATGTATTGTGTATGTGTGAGCTAAGAGTTCTCTTGTTTCAAGCCCACCTAGTAGACTTCCTTTGGACTTGTACAGGGTTATTTCCTCATAGATGTTTAGCTATTATTCAGTCATTTAACCTTTTAATGTCTTTTAAAAATGCAGGTTTGAAGGGTGGTCACCTCCACGATAAAAAACACATTTCCGAAAAGGTATAAATCATTTTCTTCTTTTTCGTCATGAAATTTTCCTTCATTTCCTTGTATACTTAAATTAAAAACCGGAAAAAAAAAATGACACGTAGCATGCATAACACATAATTTTTTTATGACTGGGAGTAATAGTAATTTTGCATATTCATAAACAAAAAAATGAGACTTATCTTTTAACAAAAATTGGTCCAAGAGATTGGTCATGTAAGAGAAAATTTTCATTGAACCACAACCATCTAGTGTAGATAGCACCACCAACCTAGGCTATGAGGCCACCATGGTGAAAAAATCAAGCAATAAGATTCTATATTTCTCATCCCAGCCTTTCTACTCACATTCTTACCTAACCTTCTCAACACAAAGCATTACAAGAATCAGATTCATCTTGCAATAGATAAGTAACTCTCTTCCAGTCCTAGGAGTAATAGTAATTTTGCATAAATGGAATATTTACACCAAGCCCTATAAATGGAATATTTACACCAAAATATAATATGGATGTTATTAAGAGGTTTGGCACACTAGGTATGGGTATCAAGGACTTAACCATGATCCAAGGACAATCACTAGTGCCTAAAGAATATTTCTAGGGTTCATGGTTGTATGTCCCACCTATGGATTTTGTACTATAATTATGAGTGATGACAATGTTGTCAATGTCCAAACCAATCAAAATTATAAATGGCCTATTTGTAAGAATATTTACCTTCTCCATGCGCAGTAAATAAATAGAATAATAGATTAAGACTTCAATTTATTATTGTAAAACCTCTTATCTTATCATAGTTTAATCCTTTAATCATTATATTATATTCATATATTAAGAAAATGTTACACAGTTGTTGAAGGTGATGTTCATGGATATTGAGCCTTACAAATCCATTTATGGAATAAGGCCCTTATTGTCCTCCCTTTGTTATGGTAAAGTCCTTGAGACCCATTCCTACTATGAAAAAACTCATTATTATACCCATATCCTACTTATATGAAAAAGACTCACTTTAAGGGAACTGTGTTGTAGTTTGAGGCCTTGATCATGGCCTATTAGATCAAGAATATTAACTTAGGTCCTAATTCCCTTGACTTCTGACCCAATCATGGTCAAGGCTCTAGTACCCATCCCTAATTCATAAAACATTCTAATGGCATCCACATACCACTCTAATGATAATGATATCTTATATAGGGCATGTTTTGTGGTTTGTGGCCTTGTCCATGGCCCTTGTAGATCCCCGAAAGATTCATTTAGAGCCTAAGGGATTTATTGTCCTCTCATGCAAATTATCAAGGCATTGAGGCCTATCCCCATTATCCAAGGAATTATAGGAGAAACCATGTTCCACTTGGAGGATATGGTAATATTAATATTAAAATTGCAGCCTAAAATTTTTTTTAAAATTTTTTTTTAAATAAATATTATTCGTCGGAATTACGACGACAACTTAAATTGATGCGATGTTTTTTCTATATAAAAAATGAAAGTTGTCGTCTCAATTGAGACGACAACTTAAATTGTTGCGACGTTTTTTCTATATAAACAACGAAAGTTGTCGTCGCAATTGAGATGACAACTTAAATTGCTGCGACGCATTTGCTATATAAACAAAGAAATTTTTTGTCTCAATTGTGATGACAACTTAAATTGTTGCGACGCATTTTCTATATAAACAACAAGAGTTGTCGTCGCAATGATTGTCTCAAGTGCGACAACAACTTAAATTGTTGCGACACATTTTCTATATAAACAACGAAATTTGTTGACGCAATTGTCGTCTCAAGTGCGACGACAACTTAAATTGTTGCGACGCATTTTCTATATAAACAACGAAATTTTTCGTTGCAATTAAGACGAAACGTTGGTTTCACTTAGTTTGCATATATTGTCGTATTTGGCGACGATATTTATTTTTTTGTCGCAATTGTGAGAAGTTCCCTAGGGTTGTCGCTCGTGCGACGTTAATTCAATTTAGTTGCAATTACCGCTTCCCATGATACGACATTTCAAAGACTCAAGATTCATCTCAATATCCACGACATAATGTCGCAAGAGCGTCGAAATAGCCGTCGCAAAATGACCCAAATTTGTTAGTGTTTGGTATGGTCATAATGAAATCAAAAGTATCCCTTCAGTTGAATGTGAGGAAGAAAGCACCATGTCTATTCGAATATGGAACTCTAATGAAATACTTTGGTGGGTACCCTAATACAAATAAGAATACAATTAAGAACTTGTAGACTAGAAGTTACTCTAGACCTTATGGTCATGAATTGCTCATAATGTTATGGGGAGGCCCCACTTCAACTTGTTTGACATACGATAACACATGATTTGAGTGACAAGAATAAGCACGAGTTACATGGAAAAGAGTAATCACCTTATTTCATTCACTGATAATAAAAACAAGTACACGTTGTATTTTGACATAAATGTTTTAATTGCAAATAGATCAAGTATAACAGAACAAAGGAGTTTTAATGCACCTAGCAA
The DNA here is from genome assembly GCA_032191745.1 of Picea mariana. Taxonomy (NCBI): domain Eukaryota; kingdom Viridiplantae; phylum Streptophyta; class Pinopsida; order Pinales; family Pinaceae; genus Picea; species Picea mariana. The sequence continues at coordinate 88,540 of JASDQU010101101.1, forward strand.
AAAAAAATTTAGTTGGTAATTTTGGGGTACATTACATATGGTATCAGATCAAAGGTTACAACACTTGGACCTTAAACAGGGCCAAAAATGTTTTCTTAGCACATGCTTTCTGTTTAATGAAAAACTAACAAAACATTTACTGTTACAAACAGAAAAACTTTATTCATGTTGTGATAATGGCAACACAAAATGAAGCAGAGATCAGACTCGAGGAGAATCCTGAGAAAGGACCTCCTAAAGAACCTAGGCAAAACAGTGAAGGAAGTTCAACTACCCAGGTTCTGGAAACCATGAGAAATCTTATTGTGGAACTTCAAGTTTTCAAAGCAGACAATGAGAAACTGAAAAAGGAACAACAAGAACAACAAGAAATAAATGAATTATTGTTGCGTAGCATAGTAACAAAGAAGATCCCAAAGGATAATAACAAGGAAGAAGAGGTCAACAAAAGAGCCTCCAAAAATTCTGGTCCTGAAGGAGAAAAAGAGGACAACTCTTTAGAAGGCACACCATCAATAGAAGATAAAATAACCATAGGAAGAAAAATGAAACAGGTGGACCACCTAGAAGGAGAGTTTAAGAAAATCAAACCGTCCACCTTTAACGGAGAATCCAGGACAGGGGAGGAGGCTGAAGCATGGTTACTAGACATAAAAAAGTATTTCCAGATCTACAATTATTCCAGCAACATGAAGGTCAGAATGGCCATCTATAACCTGAAAGGAAAAGAAAGCATATGGTGGCAGGACCTGAAGTTCGCCAAGGGCCTAAAGGAGAAACAGATGGAGTGGTCAGATTTCCATAAATACTTTAAGAAATAGTATTTATCTGAAAGTTACTACAAAATAAAAACCAAAGATTTTTATGAGCTACGACTCGGTCAAATAACTATGGATGACCTAATAAACAATTTTTTGGAATTATTGAGGTCTGTGCCTTATATCCAGGAGGACAAAGTAAAAATCCAGCGGTTCCTAAGTTGTTTATCACAATCCTATAAGGACAGAATCGAATTCGTCAACCCCAAGTCCTTAAGCAAAGTTTTTAGGAAGGCTCGAATGTGTTACGATCAATACAAACAACGGTCTGAGTTTCCCAAGGCTTGGAAAGACAAGAAACAAGACAGAATGAACCAGTGGAAGAAGGGCTATCAACCATCCCCTTTGTGAAATGCATCAAAGATTTTTCCAAGGAAAGATTTTCACTCCAATAACTAGAACACCTAAGGGGAAGGTAAACCAGTTAATCTGGGAACAAAGAAGTTTGGGGATAGCCCCAGAGAACTGTTAAAATGTTGGGAATGTGCAGAACCTCAATTAAGTAGGAACTATCCGTGTTTGACTTCTACAGCAAGGACTACATTTCACAACCTGCAGGAAGCCTCTACAGTGCGAGATGTGGGAAGAAGCTTACATAGGATCAATGCAGCCCTGGATGGCCAACAAGCTGATCACCAGTCCACTATAGTGGAAGTTGAAGGTAAAGGTAAAGTTAACAATAATCGTGTTTCTGTTTTAATTGATCCAGGAGCTACCTTGAGTTATGTTGCTTCTGGTGTAGTGGATTCAAATAAACTTAAGAAAATAAGACATGAAAAATCTTGGCTAGTACAACTAGTGACATGAACAAAAAGAAAAGTAATCGATTTCATTTCTGATTGTGAGTTCAATTTAGGTGGTCAAAACACAAAGATAAATCTAAATATTCTACTGTTAGGGTCTTATGATATAATTATTGGAATGGACTTGTCAGAGAGGCATAAAATAGTTTTGGATTGTTATGAAAAATCACTCTCTTACAAAGACGAACACAACACTATTAGGACAGTACAAGGCATACGAAAACCAGTCTCAGTTAGGCAGATTTCAGCAATACAATTTAAGAAGTGCATGAGAAAAGGTTGTTAGATTTATGCTATCCAAGTGACAAATCTGTTGGAAAAAGAAATTAAACCTAGACTAGAATATTTTGTCGTCTTACATGATTTTAGAGATGTGTTTGTTGACGAAATACCTGAACTTCCCCCAAGAAGAGAGGTAGACTTCTCTATCAATCTGATGCCTAGTTCAGCTCCTATATATAAGGCGCCCTACCAAATGAGTTTACCCTAATTAACAGAGTTAAAGATTCAACTACAATAACTGTTGGACAAGGAATACATCAGGCCAAGTGTCTCACCATGGGGAGCACCATTTCTTTTTGTTAAAAATAAAGACAAAACTCTAAGATTATGCATCGATTATAGACAGTTAAACAAAATGACTATTAAGAAAAAATACCCTCTACCTAGAATCAATGATTTGTTTGATCAAGTAGATGGGGTAAAGATGTTTTCTAAGCTGGATTTAAGATCTGGTTATCACCAGGTTAGAATAAAGGATGAAGACATAAGTAAAACAACATTCAGGACAAGATATAGACATTATGAGTTTGTTGTTATATTGTTTGGTCTCACTAACACACCAAACAAATTTATGTGTTTAATGAACATCACTTTAAGTCAGTGCTTGGATAAGTTTATTTTGGTATTTATTGATGATATCCTAGTGTATTCAAAAACAGAAGAAGAACATGAAAAATATCTAAGGATAGTATTGCAAACTTTAAAAAAACACAAACTGTATGCGAAATTCGACAAATGTGATTTTTATCAAAAGAAAATACAATACCTAGGACATGTAATATCTGAAGAAGGTATTGCAGTCGACCCAGAGAAGATAAGATCCATCATGGAATGGCCTATCCCTAAGGATGTAGTGGACATCCGGTCATTCATGGGAATCACCGGGTACTACCATAGATTTATAGAGGGATTCTCTAAGATTGCATACCCTTTCACATCCCTACAGAAGAAGGGAACCAAGTTCAATTGGTCACAGAAGTGTCAGGACAGTTTTAATAAGTTAAAATAATTGTTAACAACCGCACCCATTTTAAGGGTAGCAGACCCAGATAAAGACTTCATGGTCTATGTGGATGCGTGCAAAGAAGGTTTGGGAGGTTTCCTAACTCAAGAAGGGTGTGTTATTCGTTATGATTCCTGAAAATTAAAAGAGAACGAACATAACTACATCACTCACGACTTGGAATTAGTAGTTGTCATCCATGCATTAAAAAAGTGGCGACACTATATAAAGGGAAAAAAAAATTGTTGCTAACTGATAACAGTGGTGTGAAATTCTTGTTTAGTCAACCAGACCTTAACACAAGGCAAGCAAGATGGCTGGCCTTCTTGAGCGAATTCAATTTTGAGGTAAGACATATCAAGGGTAAGGAAAACAAAGTGGCATATGCTTTAAGTAGAAGAATCCATGGGTTGTTTGAGATAAACATTAGCAGGGAAGAAAGCAATATTGAGCAAAGGATAAAGGATGCAAGTAATAATGATGAAAAATACAATAAAATAGTAGCAAATTTACAAAATAATGCAGAAAAATTAGACAGAATAGATCTGAGTTTGGATAGAAATGGCATACTTAGATTCAAAAACAGGTTATACCTACCAGATTCTGTTGAATTAAAGCTAACAGTTTTGAATGAAGTACACAAGAAACCATATTCTAGTCATCCGGGATACCAGAAAATGGTAACAACACTAAGGAAGTTATATTATTGGCCTAATATGAAAGGCGAGACAGCAGAATACTTGTCTAAGTGCCAAGATTGTCAATAGGTGAAGTTTGAACACCAACACCCAGTGGGTCTGTTGCAGCCTCTACCTTCACCAGAATGGAAATGGGAGACTATATCACTGGATTTTATCACAGGTTTGCCTAGAACTCAAAAACAGAATGATTCAATTATGGTAGTAATTGATAAGCTTAGCAAGTATGCATATTTTATTCCTGTAAAATCTACTTATAAAGCTATTAACATCGCTAAAATATTCATGAAGGAAATTTTTAGACTGCATGGTATTCCTAAAATGGTGATTTCGGATAGAGACGTAAAATTTACATCTACGTTTTGGAAAGAATGGTTTGCAAGGTTGAATACTAACTTGAATTTCAGCACAAGCTACCATCCACAAACAGATGGGAAGACTGAACAAACAAACCAAATCGTGGAATATATGTTATGAATGTATGTAAGGACGAAACCAAGTAAGTGGGAAGACTACCTACACTTGGTGGAATTTGCATACAATAATAGTTACCAGACATCGGCTAAGATGAGCCCCTTCGAAGTACTGTACAACAGAAAGTGTACAACTCCGATTAATTGGGACAACCCAGTTGATAGAATCATGGTGAGACCATAAATGCTCCAAGAAATGGAGAATACGGTAAGAAAAGTACAACAGAATTTAAAAGAGGCACAGGATAGACAAAAAAGTTACACAGACCTGAAAAGAAGACACCAAGAATTTCAAGTTGGAGACCACGTGTATTTAAAAGTCAAAGCAAGAAGAAGTTCATTAAAGCTAGGAAACTGTTCCAAGTTGGCACCCAGGTTTTGTGGCCCTTTCGATATCTTAGCTCGAATTGGACCCGTGACATACCAACTCGCACTTCCTGCAAATCTGAAAATTCATAATGTATTTCATGTTTCTTTGTTAAAAAATTATGTTCATGATCCTACTCACATGATCAATTGGAACATGGTGCAGGTGGAACCAGAAGGCGAGTTCCAAGTGGAACCCCTGCGCATTCTAGACAAGAGAGAAATAGCACTATGGAACATAGTCGTCGCCCAGGTAAAAATGCAATGGAAGCACTTTAGTCCTGAGGAGGCCACTTGGAAATTGGAGGAAGATTTGCAGAAATCTTATCCAATCATATTCTGAGAAAGGAACGAACACTGAGGACAATGTTGTACTGAAGGGGGAAAGGATGTAATATCCCCAAAAATAATTGATTATTAAAGTCTAAATACACTTAGGAAATTATTTCATTTTTGGCAAATTCAAGTTTGGAAAATTATTGTCATTTATGGCAATTCTGAATTTGGAATTGAATTAGTTGTAATTTATTATTATGACTGTTGGGCAAAGATTTGATTTGCCCAACCAACTCTTTGACTATGACACTTGTAAGAAACAAATATTTTTTATATTTATTATTGAGAGACAAATGGAACAACCAGGTTGAAATCAGTTGACCATGACTCCATGAGTGGGGAACATGATGGAACTACCTCAAGGCTGAATGTTACAAGTGGAAAATCAGGAATTTGGCCATTGGCAGCCCCTGAAAATCAAGGATTTGTAAAGCTGTGAAAATTCTCAAGGGGGAAAAGACCTAGGCACAAGATGCTTTTACATATATAGCATATGGGAGGAGGCAGGATGATACCTAGTATGCTAAGGAGAGGAATATCACTTGTTGTTATGAGCATTGGTTTCTGAGTGTGAGGCAAGGAGAATTTTTTTGATTATGAAAGAGGATGATAGCTAAGGAGGAGTTTGGGAGTTCGCCCTCATGGATTCATGATTAGGCTAGGGGGTGAACGGATAAAGTAGATTGGTTATGTTTTATGGTTGGGTGGAACTTGGTTGTTCCATTTTTTGTTCCAGCACTTTGTTCAGATATGTACCTCTACTTATTGTTTCATTAAATTGTGTTACTGGATAATGACTGGCAAAATGAAATGAATTGTAGAATAAGATTTATTTTACAGTTTTAAATTTATCAGTGAGTAGAACTAAGAATCTACTGTGTGTGATAGTTGTTGATGAATGTGATATTAGTTCGATCTTGTTGTTGATATTAGGAAGATTTGGCAAAAGTAGGTATATAGATTTAAGTATAAACATGCTTAAAATTATTTCAGATGGCTACAGGTTGACTATCCTTAAGTATATATCTACAGGAAATACCAGTGTATGTGTTTATAGATTTCAATAAATATAACCTGAATAGAACATATACCATATATGTAGTTTGTATCTATATGTATAGATATTCTCTTGAAGAATATTTAAATTGTACTCACCAGTGAAACCTTAAGTGGATAACATAATTGAAATGTGTATATATGTTGCTACCATGTGGATTCCCATGCTATATGAATATCTAATACACAGAAAATATATATTGACTACTTCAAGTATTTTCCATTAAATCTGGTTGTACTAAGTGTATAAGAAGGTCACAGTACTTTCCATTTTTTATAATCTCAGAAGAAATTGTCCAACAACATAAATACATAAAACATGCTACCTATTATAGAGTCGGTACAATAATTAAATGAGTCTTTGAACTCTATACAATATATGCGTTCATAACCTTCAATTAGTGAGATCGGTTTTTCAATCTAGGGTTTCCCCTCTGTCTTCTCTGTTCAGAATTGAATTTACGAGTAAACTAGCTAACCTTGGAAGCCTGGTATAAAATTTATCACAATAACAGAACCCTACTGTGGAACTCTATACCATAGCGAACAAAACCTAGAAACTTATATTAAAATTTTGGAAACGAAACTCGAATACCTTTTTCGAGCCTGGCAATAGCTAGATCTATTGACTGCGAAAGATCCAAGTCCTGCAATGAATAAAGGGAATTAGTAAATAGGGTTGTGAAGAATCAAAGAATTAATAGATACGAAAGTAATTTCGAGAAGCTAGTAAAACAACGAAAATTTGATAATTAGCTTAAGATTAGTGTAGGGTGTTCTTTCTCCTTCAACAACACTGAGCGAACAGTTCATGGCCCGAAGGGGAGGAGTGGGATTTGAATTGTCTGATGGGTACCCTCGCATTAGAAACAGGGGTCTCATCATTAGTCTTGCAACCGAACGAATCTAAAATATCTACGCAGAATGCATTAGTAGACAAAACATTCTTATGTGTATTGCAAAATCGAAATTATAAAGGACGTACAGTATAACATTTATTCCACAAAGGTTGAGAGATAATATCCTCTTAATACCACAGTTTTATAATAAAGAAGAATACATACATGAAAACGAGATTCTGGTCATTCAAATATCTTTTACGCTAATAAAGTCAGATTCGATTGATTAACCACATATTTTTTCCAAATCAAAGTGTACAGATAGGGTTATGGGATACTGGTGTCATAACGCTCAAACTTACGATTTTATGACAACAACACGCAGACCATAACCGAGTTTTTAAATAGAACCCGAAATATTTCTTTTAACCCTATCTTAACCACAGATTTCAAGAATAGGAATTTTAGGATGAATTTTGCTCCGGAATTTAAACCCTGGAAGATTTAAGTTAATTCCCTTCAATATAGAGGTCTCATGACCGTGACCTCCTACATGAAAGTTAGATAGAAGGGAACCACAGACAGATCTCTATCTGCGAGCAGGAAGGGAAAGAATAATCTCATTTCAAACACAGGTATTTTTCCTAATAATCTTGCGTTGGGGCTCAACGATATAAATCCCAGTCGGTCCAGGGAGATACCTTCTCGACCTTAAGCACCGAGGGTTCGGGCACTCATGCCTCCTCGTTTTCCTTACGAATGAAAAGATACATAGCATAATCCACAAGAGCGCTTTAATGCTCAGTTACTCATAAAAGATGCTGACAGTGGGAATTTGGGATCACCCTAACAGTTTTTTTTTCTTTTAATCACGGAAGGGCTCGGCGATAGGCGCACCCTAAGTATTACCAATAAAATACCCGTCTATTTTATTAAAGAAATGATTGAGGACAAAACCTAATAGAATTTTTGGATTTCCCTGAGTTAAGAAAACCATCAGTGTGAAATGGCCTACAAATAAATGAAAAACCCTTGAACAAAGAAAGGTTATCCTCATGGCAGAGACAAACCATAAGTCATCCCGAGTCATAAAATATGGTTGTTATACAGAGCATGGATAGTAGTATTCTGGAAAGTTAAGAGCAGCGAGAATGAAGGCCCAACCAACAATCTTAAAGAAATAGTTACAGAGACAACTCAAAATATGAATGACCCTTCCTCACATCCTACAGTAACCCAAGCGATGGAGTTTTGGTAAACATACATGGTAAAGTAGTGAACCAGTAAGACGTGTAACGTCTTCTTCCCTACGCAGAGTAGGAATCCCCCTCGCCGTCAGTGGTTACACACAAAGTAGGGTTGCAGAAGCTAACGCAGAGCGATTTTTCAAAAATTCATAAGAGCCAAAGGGGAAATGAAGCTTTAGTTACCTAAGTGACTCATGTATTGCAAGAGTAATGGTGATGGAGGCCTGTAGAACTCAGGCCATGGGGACATGTGCACATGGAGTATCCTTATTGGTCACAACAACCTAGAACTATACAATGCAGAAAGAACCTCATAACTCTCTACCAGAGCAGTTAATAAATTTTACGGACAAGTGATAACTATGCATTGAATCGAGCCACTAACCTTATCATTTCGAATCCCTGTCATGAAATCGTGTGGCTTCCTCTACAGATAGTAAGTTTTAGGGTGGTGACATGTCGCACCAAGTGGATTTCAAATCCCAGTGTTAGAATATGTACTCGGGTGACCCTGTTGTTGATCAAGGGTGTGTGTCAAGAACCGCCAACTACCATGGGAAGACACACGTTTAGTGAAGGTATGGACATTGCAAGGAGACCATATGCGACCAAGGGTAAACCCTTCAGGTAAGACTTGCATTCATATGCGCCCTAGTAAACTCAAATCAATTAATATGTTTCCTTGGATATAGCAAACGTTATGATAATGGGTTATATCCAATAGCAATGTTTTATTAAGTTCTTGTTACATAGATTGTGTAAGGGGTTAGAATAAAGAAAGGAAAACAGATTGTTTGGTATGGTAATAACGAAATCGAAAGTATCCCTTTAGTTGAATGTGAGGAAGAAAGCACCATGTCTATTCGAATATAGAACTCTAATGAAATACTTTGGTGGGTACCCTAATACAAATAAGAATACAATTAAGAACTTGTAGACTAGAAGTTACTCTAGACCTTATGGTCATGAATTTCTCATAGTGTTATGGGGAGGCCCCACTTCAACTTGTTTGACATACAATAACACATGATTTGAGTGACAAGAATAAGCACGATTTACATGGATAAGGGTAATCACCTTATTTCATTCACTGATAATAAAAATAAGTACACGTTGTATTCCGACAGAAATGTTTTAATTTCAAATAGATCAAGTATAACAGAACAAAGGAGTTTTAATGCACCTAGCAAAATTTATTTTTGGTCAGTAATTTTGGGGTACATTACATGGGTCGAGTGTCCACATAGGACTGAGAGCATGTTAGTCATAATCCCGTGTTACTTCCTCGTCCCCCCAAGCGAAGGCCTGACCCCCCTACCCAACATCCTTTTGTTCCAGAGAGCTTGTAACAAATACATGTCTCTATATTATCATTGACTTAGAGCCTAGTGCAACATGGTCCAGCTTTGTTGCACTATCTCGACGGGAGGTTTCTGTCGATGACATTGATAGAGAAAACGAAGATTCACTCCGTACAACAGAGTTCAGTGAGGAGAGGGCACATGAACATAATAGTCGTCCATGTGAACCTCACAAATGCAAACTTGCTATGGGCTTATTAAGGCTAGTGGACAACAGAGCTTCATGGAGGAGGTCAGTATCTTAACCACCTCTATGTTCTTCATTGTTATATAGTATTATGTGTATTTATATCGATATTTTATTTTATGTTGTTTTGCAGTTGCTATGCCCATGGATGCATCAATGTATGTCTCCACTACTAATGCAGCAGTAGAGGTGGTCTGCTCAATCAGTCTACCCCATACACAGGTATGTGTCACATTTGATAAATTCACCATAGTGATTTCTTTATTTTATGGCATCCTTTAATTTTTAAGGTTCTTGTGTTTCTACAGGTTGCAGGACCAAGCGATGTTGAGCAATGTACACCTGGGATGGACAAGTCACATGCATCACAGGTATCATGTCTAGAGTTAAATATCGTTTAAATCTCAAATTGTTTGTACATATGTTGTTGAATTTTACTATTTTGTACTAATAGTTCAATATTATGAATATGTATGAAGGATACTGATATTTTTTCTAGTTTTAGTACTATTCCTCTCCCTAGGAACCTACCCACATCTTCTAAGTTACCTTACTCTGGGCCGAGGGTTCTTCCATCAATTATACAATCTATGGGGGTCCATCGCTGCCCATCCCCGACATCTTTCTTATTCCATGCATCCTCAATGGATACACCCACAGTCCACCTATCTGCACCACCTCTTCCATTGCATCCATCCATGGTGGATGCACCAGTATGCCACCCACCCCCACCACCATTTCCATCTAGGCCATCCATCGAGGTTTCCACAGTAGAGGTTGCCTTGAAGCAGGTTTTATAGCGGAGCACTCCACCTGTCAGTGACTCTCCATCGAAGCTCAAGATATTCACGATGAGATAATCTGTTGATGATAATTTTTTGTGTATCATGAATGGAATTGATTTTATGCGTATTTGTTTGAATCTCATGGTTTGATCCCTGTAATTGACACATGGTGGCATAACTAAGAGATTAGGGTCGCAAATGAGAGTAACACCCTCATGATTGTTTGTACCATATGCGGTGAGTTGTCTTATGTTGAATTACAAAGTATCATTTTGTAAGTATATTAATTCATTGTGGAAAAAAATGTATAACAATGTTTTTCCTTTATGTAGTCTCTAAAGCAACGAACTATGCCTAGGACCAAAACCACTCGAGGTGCTTCTTAGAACAAGAGAAGAAAGATCGATTTCCAGGATGCTCTTGAGGGTGGTGAGGGTGGCAGTGGACAATGAGTAACCAATAACTACCATTTTGTATCCATTCCACCATATGATTGTGTTTTTATGTTAGAGCACTTGTTGTTGTTTTGTATATTGAGCACGAGGTGCCATTTTGTAAAAAATATACAATTTAAAGACGATGTTGAACACACACACATTTCATAGAATTTTTTTTATGAATCTCATTGTTTATGCATTTTATGTTGATGAATGTATGAATTTTATGTGTATGAATGTATAAATTTCTTTAATTTGATTAATTACTTTTTAAAATGTTAATGAAGTTTATGTAAGTAAGAATAGTTCATTTTTTCTAAAGTTATTATAAATACATGTGTTACATATTAACGAATTTCTTGTGGTGGAAAATATTGCGAAGTGCTAAATCCATATGCAATTAATGGTTCTCATTACCTAAATTTGACAAAAGATTGAAGACCCATCCTAGTTAAGACTCCAGGAACTAATAATAACAATCATGTAGGCTAACATAATCACAATAGAAATAAGAGAGTTGAAACCTCACACTACTCTATCCAAAATGAAACATAGTTCTTTATAATGGAAATCACAACATGTTACAAGGGTTTCTTAGTACAAAATCAACACATAAAATATGAGTGCACAATAAAGCCTCACATCAAATCAAAACATACCTCAAATTCTCCATTAAGCTTGTCTAAATGTTCTACAATGTAGCCCAAGAGGAAAGCTCCTAAATACCTAAATTCTCCATTGTTTACAATGGAGAGAGAGCTTTTATTTATACAGTGAGTCTCTTCTCTTACACAATAAAATATTATTATTTGCTAACTAACTCCATGATAAGTCAAATAAATATTATAATAATGAATTAATTAGATCTCTCCTCAATCCATGGTTGGCCATGTTACAACATGTGGACATTAGCCTCTCCAAAGTGATTCGTCCTCATCCAAAAAGAGTAGTAGTATGCACCAAATAATGTTCAAGAAGGGGACACACCACCAAACATAGGCATCAATCCAATTCAAATGCCAAGTGTCCACATGGAATGTTCCCTTCAAGAATGTGCATGCATGCAACCACTCCACATTTGTGAATTCCAAGGTAGCCAACTACATGGATGAATGCGCAAGATGCCAAGTGGATGGGGCATCCACAACAAAGTATGTGATAAATGCCTAGCCTTGCCTTTCCTTACCTTTGCTTTCCTTTCTTTCCTAGCCTTGCCTTGCCTTTGCTTGCCTAGCCTTGTCTTGCCTTGTGTTCCCTTACCTTTCCTTACCTTGCCATGCCTTACCTTACCATGTTTTTTCTTAACTTGCTATGGCATGTCGTGCCTTTCCTTGCCATTCCATGCCTTGCCTTGCATTCACTTGTCATGCCATGGCATGCCTTTCCTTGTCATGTCATGTCTTGTTGTGCCTTGCCTTGCCATGCCATGCATTTCCATGTGTTGTCGTGTATTGTCTTGCCATGTTCATGCCTTGTCTTGCCTCGCCATGCCTTGCCATGACATGACATGCCATGCCATGTCTTGCCTTTCCATGCCATGTCGTGTCTTGCCTTGCATGTCATGCCTTACCTTACCCTGACTTTTCATGGCATGCCTTGCTTTGACATGCGTTGGTCACCTCAACACTATAGTCAAAGTAATTAGAGACGAGCGTTGATCTGAACTTGTTCGAATCATCACCAATGTCGCATACCAATCTGGAGGATTCTATGTGATTAGTGATCCCTAATCGATCCATTTTCTACGAATTACTTCTAGGAATTCTATCCTCTTACAAGTATAGTATCGAAGGGAAGACGGGAGGCGACAACTGTCTCCAACTATGATTAATCTATGACACAAATTTATAATGGTGTTGGATTCAACAATATGATTGCTATTACTAGATTGTGAATACAAATAAATCACAAGAAAAAAGAACAACAAATCATGACCTCAGAAAATTTCTATCTATTCCTTTAAAACTTACTAACTCGTAATTATTTTGATACCAACAAGAGACTATATGTCGTCACAACTAGCACATGGCTCCGATATTAATTTTTACTTGAATTCTTTGCACAACATCCATGCCACAAATCGAATTCTTTCCACAAAATCCATGCGAAACATCGCCAACAATCCCTTCTAAAATATTCTTTCATGAGCACAAGGGAGAGCTAAAATATTCTTTCATTAATCATTTCATTGCAAAAATTAATGTCAATGTGCAGAATCTTACATATTGTCCATTTTTTAGAGTGTTTTAGAAACGATGTCGCAACAATCTAGGCAATGCATATTAGCATTCAGAACAATCACCTGAACCTATCATGCAATGTAATGTTTGTGACAACATTAGTAATATCAGAGTTAAGTGTAACCTAGACAATTGAGTTCATATGTTGTATCAAAGGGGATTGACAATATACAATAAATTAGAGGCTAATTACATAAATGGACTTACTCCAGGCATCGTTAATCATTAAGGCTTAGGCAGACCTCAACCATTGAGTTGTTGGAGCCATTTGTGAATGTTGATGAGTGAAGAAGAACATTATGCAAATTCTTGCTCCTTTGCACTCAATATACAAGGCACGACCACATTCCAATCCAAATAATTGCTCTAATAGTTTTTTAGGTTTTTTGGATTGGAAATCCATGCAAAGGCAAGATCCAACTGCCTCACTCAACAGAGGATGGGAGTCTCGATTTTCCAATACCTAACATAAAAATCCATCAAAAGGAAAATGTGTGCAACGGGAAAGAAAATGTGTCAAGCATAGTTAAAACCCCACTACTCTCCATCTAGGAGCGCTCAACGACTCTCCACCTGGACCTAGTAACACATGCATTAATAGAACGCAGGTCAAACGTGGCATCAGGACATGTCACGATTCACATCCCATAAAAACAAATGCCTATCCCCAATATGATACCTGCGATCCTTGGCAATGAGGTTGAGGAAGTGCTTGCTAATCACCCAAATGTGGCAATAAAAAGGTTGCATACATACTAATCCTTGCTAATCATCTAAACGTGGCAATCAGATGGCTAGACAACAAATTTCTTAACATGATTAAGTTAATGTGAAAAAGTAAACAGGTTAATGGATGCATTCATAAATGCTAGAAAGTAATGAACATTTAATCTCACTCATTGATTTGGAAAAAATATGCCACATTAATTTTGCTAATTTATTATTAAAAATCCAACCCTATGCACACATGATCCTTCCTAAAATTATAAATCTAACCCTCTGCACTTTGTAAAGGTGTATGCAGATAAAATAATAAGTTGTTCTTAGCGTGGACATACAATATTTTCACCTCATCTTTAACTTTCCATTATTTAAAAAAAAAAAAAATTCTAAATATATAATTATAATCATGTACATGCTATTAAATAATTGCTCATACCATTCTAAATATTCATAAAACAAAACAAAGTAAACAACCCTTTGTTCAACAACATTTAAATGTACAATTTAAACATTCATAAATTTATAAATATGAAATCCCACACTATGTAATCAACTGAACTCTTTTATTTAACACCATGGAAAAAATATGCCACATTAATTTATTATTAAAAATCCGACCCCATCCTAAAAATTATAAATCCAACCCTCTGCGTTTTTCAAAGGTGTGTGCAGATAGAATAACTTCTAGAAAATTTTGAACTCTCTAAGCATTCTGAGGGCTGAAATTCCTATCTGTTACTTTAATCTTTGTTATGTGTTTAACAAGCGCTAAATTGCTCAAACATTCATGAGAGTTTTTATTTTTTCCCTCTTTAAGGTAAAGAATGTTTTCTTTATTACTTATAATTCACAATATCTACATGAGCATTCCCGGTCAAGGTGCTAAAAATTGATGTATTCTAAACATTTGTTTTTATGGTTTTATTCTTTTTTAAATGAGTTTTTTTTAAAATCCGGTTAAAAATTTTAGAAGAATAATTGGAATTGCATATTTTAGTGGTTGATATTATATATTTTAAATGTTTTAGGATTTTTGAGAATATTAAATTTATTTATACATTCAAAAACAAGATTAAAACAATGTAAAATTGTGATGACAGTTGTCCAATTTCAATAATAATTGTCAAATATATATAACCCTAAACTACGCCAAAAAAAAATATATATATCAAAAAAATATCATTGTGCCAATTGGCATGAGCAGAAATGCCATCATGCTGGGTACAATCAATACAAATATTGACAGCAGGATCATAAAAGCAAACGATTGTCCAGCTGCCAGGATCAAGCAAGTAGATGAAGATAGTCCTTGTCATTATTGTTCGGCCTTGCCCATGGCTTGATTGGAAACTCAAGCTGTAGTGCATCCACCTCCATTCTTCCGCTCCAGCAGCTTCTTGGCTTCCGAGATTGCCAAGGCTAAGTAGAAAATTAGTCAATAGATGACTCAAAAAGTCTAAAAATTTGAAATACAATATCTAATTGTTCGTTGAAAGAACTAACCTCGAAATTTGAATTGGATATCTTTTTTAATCTCGATTAACCCCAACACTTTTATTTTAAATTTTGCATAAGCGATTTTATCAAAGGTGGCAACAGCCTCCAAAACTGTAATCAAGGAGTATTGCAATTAAAGGAATCACCTTCCTTTGCTCTGCTGGTTCAGATCCAGATCTTTAGCAAGGAAGTCCGTTCCATTCATAGAAAGAAGTAAGTTGTTTGTTGTACAAATATAAAAAATACAAGAGAAACAAGCCAACAACGCAAACAAAAGACACAGAGGAACAGTAAAGCTAGATGGGCACTCGTTAGATCGTTTTCAGTGATTGTGTCGACAATGGGTAGCAGGGCAAGAGAAAGGCCTCAGCCCAGAAGGTAGCATATGGTTCGTGAAATTAATTCAGGAAGGCAACTCGAAAAAAGGAAGACTCAGATCCTTTACAAAACCCTTTGCACTCCAAAGTGCACAAAAATGTCCCTGTTGTTGATGGATAAATGAGACATGAGTTATATAGCAGGTCCCCGCAGAGCCTAAGGACAAGGCTAGCCATCCCAGAGCAAAAGGAAGGACAAATGGTTCGTGAGCCTAATCCAGGAGGGCAGCCCAAAAAGAAGAAGAGAGTCAGAGCCTTTACAAGATCCTTTGCACACCAGAGCATGCGAAAAATGTTCGTCTTGTAGCTACACAAATGGAAGAACAGCTATCCTTGGTGGGCCTAGGGACAAGACCAGTCATCCTAGAGCACAAGTAAGAACAAATTGTGAACTCACTTAGAGAAGACTTCGACTTTGTCTGCTGGAAACCAATGAGAATTGAGGATAACATAAAATTATGAGCAGAAGGTTGCACCAAAATAGCCATGCCATCCACAATTCTGCCCACCAGCTAAAGAGAATAATTGATCTCTTATTGGAGCAAATCCTTCCCCCAGTGCCAATTGAAAAAGAGACCCTACCAAATGACTACAGCAAACTCTAGACAACAATTCTTTGCAAGTTTAGCTCCCCATGCTATACTATGAATATAGCCCTCTTGAGCAATTTTTTGGAATATTCCCAATATCTTTTTGTACACCTAATACTTAGAAAGGAATGCGAAGTCTCTGTTTCAAGGCATAAGAAAAGGTATTTATATAGGCACCAAGCAAAGCTGAAGCTRAAACTTCCMTAGGCACCGTGCAATATTTTGCTATTSAAGSAGGGGAAAATAAAAAATTGCAGGAATGAAGCGGAAACTAAAAGTCTCTTTTGATAAAGCAAACWTTTGCAAAATATTGCCGAGAAATCCAGAGTTACTGGTAAACATTTCCCGATTGAAGCCAAAAAAGAAAATTCAATATAGTGCCAATGAGGCGGAAATTTTAAGTGAGTGTGGAACCTTTTCTGAATAAAGCAAACATTACCAAACAAGCAAAAATAAGGTCTTCATACAAGGTAAACAAAAAGTACAAGCTTCCTGTGGTATTCCGTCAAAACAAATGTACCTATAAGCATAGCTCAAGTAAGGTCCTGAAAGATCTCTCACCAAACTTACAAAGCTATGACTACCCAAAACAACAATCACGGTCTGTGTGAGAAACAGGCAGCATTCGGTATGTAATGGGTATGCAGGAGAAAGGCCTTTGGCTCTATGGGTTCCTGCAAATAGTTGCATCAAACAAAAATCCCAGCAGYYCTRCATCCCGTAGGACTCATCTACTGCACTGTTAAGAAGATTCACTAAATATAACCAGCACCAAGACACCTATATCAACAAGCTCCCTTGTTTAAGCAGGCTGCCATGATCATGGCCTGAATTTGTCAGAATCCCAAAGTATCACGTCAACAAAATTTCAAAATTCCATGTTCCCCAAAACGTCAGAGGATGGGAAAACCAGACTTAGTCTCCCTAACAGAAACACACTTTCAGGCATCTTGGTACCATATCTACTCTCTATCATCACAAATGGTTGGAGCTATAATCACTTGAATCATTCCTTATAACAGGTCCAAGATATCACTTGAATTAGTCCTTATAACAGGTCCAAGATATCAGTTACAGTGTGAGGCCAAGGACCCAGACAACCAAAACAGTTAGAGAGGAGTAGCGTCCTACCCTGAGAAGCATAGAGTTCAGAGATTTCTGCAACTTATTCTGTTAATCACTCCATATGTCAGTAGCTAAGGTGGCCGAAGCTTTCGTAAGAACTCCCTCCAAACTAGGAGTTCCAGCCTCCCAGTATGTTGCGGACTATTAAAGGCCTGGTTCCTCAGTGTGAAACTCCTTCAACAATTGAACTGCTGCTTAGTCTATGGCTGGTTCACAGAGTACCCACATCAATACAAAGCTCCGCGAATCCCGCCGGCAGGGGTCCAGTGAAATATGGGAAACCAAGACAAAACGACCGGATGATGCGGGCAACTGGAAAGGTGGATTGGATCCATGGTCGTCTAACAGATCGGAGGACGCAGAGAAAAATAAAAATCAGGCGAGAGACATAGCGTTAGGAGAAAGGAACGCCTTAGGGCATAAATAAATGTGAAAATTTGGATAGTATGCATAGGGTAACATTAACCACCATACAGTTTTTTTTGGCATCTTGGTGAAAACGGATTATCAAAACAAATTATACTGTAAAATTGTTTAACATGTTCAGATTGAGAATATTGGATGTGTATATTTTCTGTTAATTGGATATTACACTATTTACCAAATTACCATCCAACAAATACACTATTTACCAAATTACCATCCAACAAATACACTATTCATCATTTAACAAATAAACTATGAAAAGGTTACATTACTAATTATTGACTTACTGCACTGCCCACAATCTAAAAATAACACGAAGTAAACAAAACCAATTAAACAATAAATAAATAATTTCTTTCAAAATCTAATTTATTATTAAAAATCCAACCCTCTAACACACATTAACTTTGTTAATTTATTATTAAAAATCCAATACTGTGCACACACATAAACTTTCAAAAATTGCATAGGTGTACAAATAGAACAATAAGCTGTTCATTGCAGGACATACAATATTTTAGCCTTATCTTTAATTTTCCATTATTTGCTAAATAAAAATAAACATTCTTCAATATATAATTAAAATTATGTACCATCCTATTAAATAATTGCCCATGCCATCCTTTGTTTCACAACATTTACCTGTCCATTTTAAATTTTCATAAATTGATAAATATGAAATCTCCGACTATGTAATCAACTGAACTCTTTTATTCAACAACATTTACCTTCTGTAGGTTACAGAACTTGAATAGAGCTGTTATTTGTTATTGCACTACATTCCAAAGAGAAAGAGAAAGAAAATGAAAACAAACACTGAAATTAATGCAAACTATTGACTGCCTCCAAAACAGCCATATATGCAGCCTGCAGTAATCAGTATGACTAAGAAAGAATGTAATGATGCGCTCGGATTTATGACAGGGGGCTCGATATCGAGCCACGAATTGGCACTTCCGCCCGATTTGACTGTGGAGTGGGAAGGCTATTGTCTGGAGCTTACACTAGCTGGTATACATCTCAAAGCAGTGGATAATCACATCCTGTGGGCAGGCGCAGACAGAACGGGCCTCATCTCAGTTAAAAACATTTACACAATGATCAGCAATACAATCTGGCACAACAATATCTCTGGTTGGCGCTTGAATTTCTGGAGCTGGAAACTACCATTAAAAATCAAACTCCTACCATTAAAAATCAAACTCTTCAACTGGCTAGCTGCTGAAAATAAAATCTCCACCTGGAATAACCTTCAAAGGAAAGGCTGGACAGGCCCAAACCTTTGCCAGCTCTGTTTTAAGGATGCAGAATCAGTTTTTCATCTCTTCAATCAGTTCTACTCCACTCGTCAAGTCTGGAATAAAATTGCTCTAGACCAACACATAACTACAGCTTGGATTGGGATCTCCTTACCAGAGTGTCTAGACCATTGGACATCCATTGAGCGCAGCTACAAACATCTTCCGCTTTTGGTTAACTGGTTTATTTGGCTGGCCAGAAATACCAAGATTTTCGACAATAAATCCCTCAATGCAAACTTGGTAGCTTATAAAACACTTGGCCTGTTCCAAAATTGGAAAGCTATTCACCCAGCCATTGGGAAAAAAAAGATTTTGATCAGCCCATGCATTGCTGAGGATACTCTTAGAGCTGGTTCGATGGCCCAGCTCATCGCAGTGGAAATTTGTGTGGTGCAGATGGTCTGATCAGAATAAGTATAAACTCCTTCATCGGATGGACTTTCTGCTGCGGCCCGGGCACCAACACAAGGGCTGAGCTATTGGAGGCCTGGGCATCACTACATTTGGCCACAATTCAAAACATTGAACATCTTCAACTGATTGGTGATTCCAGAGTTATCATTGATTGGCTGAACCACATAGGAAATCTCCACTAGATCGCTCTCTTGGCCTGGATGGATTGCATCAGATCTATACAACACCACTTCAAGAAGATTACTTTCACCCATGCCTCTCGAGAGTACAATAAGGAAGTGGACCTATTATCCAAGACAGCTCTAGAAAAAAAAGCAGGCCTGATCTCCTTCAACCAATGGCTGGAAGGCCATGAGGGGCCCACACATGTCATCAAAATATTTTAAATCTAAAGGCACTGTCCTCTGATGGTTATCTTTTTTCAGGATTTCATCCTTTTCTGGCGCTTTTGCTTCAAACATGTCCAGCTTTCTCTTGTAATCTGAAATATCCTTTTTCTGTAGCTATGTTTCTTTCACCTACACATTGGTATGTAGACCAATTTTAAGAGAGTCAGGATTTCATCCTTTTCTGGCGCTTTTGCTTCGAACATGTCCAGCTTTCTCTTGTAATCTGAAATATCCTTTTTCTGTAGATATGTTTCTTTCACCTACACATTGGTATGTAGACCAATTTTAGGAGAAAGACTCTCCCTGCCAGCCTCAATTCACATTTATCGATATAACTGTTAAGAGAACAAATTATATTTCATAATATAATTGAGTAATTTTTTTCTCCTGAAAAAGAAAGAATGTAAGGATAAAAATATACTTTCCTGGCAAAACCATTTTTTTTCCTTTGGTTTTCATATACCAAGCATGCCTTCCTCCAATCGTTGGCGCAACTGCTCCACTACTTCTTCACCCCACTGCAGTCTGGGACATTCAGAGGCAAATAGCTCCTCCAACGAAGTCAAATATTCCACTCCATCCAGGGACTCTAACTCAAAGCACTCAGTAACATTCAGTATTCGAAGCTTTGTCAACTGCCCCAACCCCTTTATGCTCTTCAGCTTCTCACAGCTACATGCCCACAGTTCCTCCAACGAACACAAATGCTCAAAACGCAGCTCTTCTAACTGAGAGAACTCAAAAACGTTTAGTACTCGAAGCTGTGTCAGCTGCCCCAGGCCCCGTATGCTCTTCAGTTTCACACAGCTACATGCCCACAACTCCTCCAACGACCTCAAATGTTCAACACTTGGCAGGTCTTCTAGCTCAGAGCAGCTAGAAACGTCTAGTGTTCGAAGCTTTGTCAGCTGCTCCAAGCCCCGTATGCTCTTTAGCTTCACACACTCAGATACCTGCAGCTCTTCTAAAGATACCAATGTTTCAATACTGGGTAGCTCCTCCACTTCTTCGCACCAGCTAATGTCCAAATTTTGAAGTTTTGCAAGACCACAAAGCCCTTTTATTTTCCTCAATTTAGAACAACCAATCAAAACCAGTTTTACAAGTGCTTTTGGCAATGTTCCAACCTCCACCAGATCATTACAATCCTGGATGTCAAGATGTTTAAGGGTGGGGCAGACACCTTCAGCAAATGATACCTCATCCAATATTTGTGTGTTGAACAGTTGGATCTGTTGGAGCCAAAGCATACACTCGTGAATGGAAGAATCCAAATTACTTTCGCCTTCAACCGTTTTAAAAGGCAGTTCTTCTAAGCAACAATCCTTGACTGTAAACTCAGTCAACTGATTCAATAGTCGAACTGAATCTGGCAAACGTTTCAAACTCTGGCAGCCCCGCAGCTCCAAATACCTCAACTTCCTTAGTTCATGTCCGAGCGAAGGCGGAAGAGTTTTCAGCAAAGGGGTTTCTAATACGAGCTTTTCCATATCGCTGGGCACTCCAATGGCACTTGGCCATTCTTTCAAGTTTCTGAGGTTCAAATTTAAATTTTCCAGGGACCGTTGATGTGCAATCTGGGGAGGCAATACTTCAATTTTGTCACAGTGGTAAAGATTTATGTATTCAAGGGTGCTGATGTTTCCAAGAGTTACGCTCGAGAAGGTTAAATTATAGCAATGCTTTAAATCAAGATATTTAAGTTTAATTAAATTCCTGAAGGAATTTGGAAGCCTTTCCAAATTACCGCAGTAAGAAAGATCAATGTGTTCCAGGTTTGTTAGATCACCCAAGGACTCTGGCAAATGTTTCAACAAAGGACAAGATTCTCCCCCACGAGTGACCACAATCCGTTCCAGGTGCTTTAGCTGCCCGATGGACTCTGGAATATTCTGGAGGGGAGCATAAATCTCTAACTCCCGTAACTGCAAAGGTGCCTGCAATACGTTCATGTGTTTCAATTATTGTGAAGATATGAATTATTCTCATCTACAAAAATCTTCCCTCGATTTCGTTCGTGGCCCTGTGGTGCTATATTAATAACCCTAACCAAACCTACAAACTTTAAGTGCATAACAAAAAAATCTATGTACCTCCAGTTCGTCTAACCACAATGATTTTAATTCAAATCCGTCCACTTTTAAAACCCTTAAATTCTTCAGTGCAATCCAAGAAGGCAAGTGCAAGTAGGGAAAATTGTCCCAGCGAAGCCACAAGAGATTTGGGGACTCCACCCTCCTCAAAATGCTGCGTTCCAGGCGATGATCTTCAATATAAAGAAGTTGCAACCCTCTCAATGTGAAGGATGAGAGGGATGCATACTCGACATCATTGTCTTCGCATTCACCAGGAAATATCCTAATTCCCCGCACTGGTATCAACTGTTTATTTTTTTAAAACGGTGAAGAATTAAAAACGTGTATACAATTTTTTTTATCGACTAATCAATGTAATGAAAGATTGAACGATTGACTACTTACAGATGAGTGTTGCAACAAATCGTCCAGGTTCTTTGTGTTATGCCAAAGACGACAGGGAAATCGTGAATCCTTTGCAAGAGATCTCCCCAGATCCCTAAGGTGATCATGCATTCTTATCTTATTTTCATTGTCCACCTCAGCGAGACATTTATTCAGGAGACTTTGAAAGCACCGAGAGCCATTCCAGCCCGACCCGTCCCACAATCTTATGGCGGTATCCCTGTTTTCTCCTATGAAAAAACAAGCAATATCTAAGAATATCTCTTGTTCGTCTCTACGAAGTGCATCAAAACTAATTTGAAGCCTCTTCTGTATCTCAACGGGAAGTATTTGTTCAAGCCTCTCCAATTCGTATTCCCAATCAAATTCATCCTCGTTTCCATAAAGAAGCGCCCCAAACACTTTTAAAGACAAAGGCAATCCATGGCAAGCCCTTAAAAATTTGTCAACCATATGTTCAAATCCGGAGAGTGGATGTGGCTGGCAGAAAGCATGCGAGCAGAAGAGCTCTCTGGAGTGTTCTGTATTAAGGCCATTCAACGTATAAATCGATGACTTTTGTACCCCTGACCTTGCGAGGACATTCTTGTCACGGGATGTGATCAAAATTAAGCTATCCGGGAGCAATACATCTTTAACTGTAACCGGCAAAAGTGCATCTACTTGTTCCACATGATCTACATCATCTAGAACTAGTAAGACTTCAGAAGATAAGAGTGACAAATGCTTCTTGAGCATCTCTATACCTTCATCAATGCTGTCTATCTGTAGATCAAATTGAGTTAAGCCCTTTAGAAGTTTTCTCTGCAAAGAAAGTAAAGAGATTTTAGCATTTTCTCTTACATCAAATAGAAAGTAGGATTTCCTGTAATTTGAACTCTTCCTGTTGAAGAGATCTTTAGCCAGCGTTGTCTTCCCCACACCACCCAAGCCCGTGATGCCGACGACCTGAACTCTTCCGCTGTGCTGCTGCAATAATACTTTCGTTTCAAAATCTTGCACTTTCTCATCCAAACCAGTGGGGAATCTGGCCACATTCAACTGTGTTTTTTTACTCTTGTTCATCACCCGTTCAACTACTTTATCTAGCAGCTCCCCCTCGTCACTGGTTATCAACAAGAAAATAAATAAATCTATAGGTTACACATATTACATCTTGTATCCAAGATAAAAGAGAAGGAAAGTTCGAGTTCTTACCCGTTAAACGCATCCAGATCCAACCCACTTACGTCTGCAACACGCGAAAGAGCGTTTCTCCAGTTTTCAATAGTGGTGGAGTTGTAACGCGGTTGAGCGTCATACGTTCTCTTTTTTTGGAGGTTGTGCAGGGATCGAGCATAGACTCCTTCGCCCTGTGTCCACCGAATCTCAGCCGGCCTGACATGGTAGAAAACTGGAATAATGGGAGCCCTCGACTCCAGCATGAGGAGGAGTTCATCCAAACACCAGTTTGATTCCGCATATGTTCTAGAAAAAATCGCAACATGGACGGAGGCGCTTCTAATAGCGCCTTGGATTTGGCAAGTCAAGTCTTCTCCTTCTTGCAGTTCCTGGTAATCTAGAAAAACTCGCAGTCCATAGGAAATAAGGCGGCGGTATAGATGGCTCGCAAAAGTTTTCTTAACATCGGGCCCTCTATGATTTATGAAGACGTCGTAGCAGTAATTGTTGTTGGAATCAACAGCGCTGGAGGTGGAGGCAGCCATTGCCCTATGGAAAATAGAGAGAGAAATGGGAAGGCTTCGGATGGTCGATGAGATTGATAAAATCACGAATTAGGGCCTTGGTTAAGAGTTTCAGAAGAACGAATAAATTCCGGGAAAGATTGCAAGTAAACATGCCCAGCGATATTTGCAGAAATATATCTAAACGGAGAAAACCCCTAACCTCTGGTCTGGTTTATACGCATTTGTACAATCATCGCCGGGTTGTAATTTGACGGGCAAAATGCTCGTCGCGGGGCATTTTGGCCGTATTTTAGTTTTAAACTTTTGTCATCGCCGTCTTCCGGAACGGGCAACAAAATCGAGAAACTGTATTTATGATGGATTATAATATAATAACATGAAATGTCATTAATTTCACACTATCCTGGTAAGGGTGGTAGGTAATGAAAGGTTTATCTCTATAGACAACCTTGTGGGTTAAACTTTCGAGGCAAGCTGCGGACGTCTAGATAAGGTTGGGTAACTGATCCGCTCCACTCAGTGGGATGATTTTAAGGATAGAAATTTATTTTAAAATGTAGAAATTTTGACGAATATTACTAATCTTTCATATGTCAACTATAAATGTTTGGCTATATTTTTTAAAAAATATTCAAATTTCTAAGTATTTTATATAGTTTTTATAAAATTTTGGCAATTTTTAAGGTAAAATAATTTTATCCTATAGAATTTGGGCGAATATCGTTTTTGGAAAAACCATGGAAAATTAGCCCATGAGCGAAGTTTAGCCCCTAAGATTTATGGTTACGGTGTTTTGACTAATAAGTGACTTATTGCCAGCACAATTAAGAAACCAGCGCAACCTATATATACCATGGTTACTGTGTTTTGACTAATAAGTGGCTTATTGCAGGCACAATTAAGAAACCAACGCAGGCTATATCCACCATGCTAACACTCATGCTAGACTTAGACTTACTCACCCTACCCTACCCCTCAGTCAATGTTATTTCCGATCCCTCCACAGATACGATCAATCCAACTGTTTAAAAAGAACATGAATGGGATAATAGAAGAACGATCGATGCTTATCTCTGTGGGGATAATCATATGCTTCAGATTGCCCCTGCCCACCAACGATTTTATGTATGGACTGATTTGATCCAGAAAGAGAAGAGATTTGATCGAGAAAGAGAAGAGAGCATGAAAACGGGGACGGGGTTTGAATATAGGACGCCTACATTCGATACTGTCTACGTTTTCGGGGGCAGCAACCTGAGAAAGAAATTGAACTATCAAACCGGTGCAGTTGAATTCGGAAACAAATTGGTAAATACTATGAATTTTTATTTTATTTTGTCTTTGTTCTCTACTTGTCAATGAGAATTTTTTTTTTTTTTTCTCCTCTCTTTTTTTTATTTGTTACAAACCTTTTTCTCCTTTATCCACGATTACACAGTTGAAGATTCTTAAGGTGGATATTGAAGA
The DNA here is from genome assembly GCA_032191745.1 of Picea mariana. Taxonomy (NCBI): domain Eukaryota; kingdom Viridiplantae; phylum Streptophyta; class Pinopsida; order Pinales; family Pinaceae; genus Picea; species Picea mariana. Next base: position 113,948 of record JASDQU010101101.1, read on the forward strand.
AATATTATGGACCAGCTCTTTTCTCTACTTGTTACAAACCTTTTTCTCCTTTATCCACTATTACACAGCTGAAGATTCTTAAGGTGGATATTGAAGAAATATTATGGACCAGCGCTGGAAATAATATCCTTCTATATCCACTGAACTATCAGCAGTTTGAAAGCCAATTTCTATTTTTATGCATTTAGAGGCTTTTTCTTCTTCAAACCTTGAATACAACTAAAAATTCTTCAGTTAGGGACTCCAAACAATATCCAACAGATTTCAAAATAATATCTTTCCATATCCAATAGCATGAAAACTGATGATATCTTTCCATATCCAATAGAATGAAAACAGATGTCAATTTTTATACATTTAAAAGCATTTTCTTCCTTTAACTTCAAATACAACAGAAAATTCATCAAGTAGAAACATGAAAAGATAACATCAACCAAAATCAGATCCAAGGTAAAGTTCCACATGTTAGAATATGTAATTCATACTTGTTGTATGATTGGGATAATGACATGTTGAGAAGGTAGTTATAGTTAGATGACCTGAGAGAATAGGTCAAGGAGGTTGTTAGATAGTTGGTTGTGAGAAAGATTCTCTCCAACCAAGTCTCCTAGTTTGGTTTGGTGTGTAGTTGAGATATATGCTCAACCTCTATTGCTATTATTAGAATAAGTTAGATTTGATAAAGCTCTATATAATGAGCCAATGTATTGTATAATGTATTCAGTAATCTAATAGAGATATGTAATCATGTCTATCTCATTTGTTAATTTGGTATCGGAGCTTCAGGGTTGGGCGTGACTCCCTCATGGGAATGCCTAGGCACATGCGGAGAGTAGAGAAGTGTGTTTGACTTATTGAAGCTCACAGTTGAAGTAAGGAGAATTCGTTCAAGCATCGATCACTGCAAGGATTGAAGATCCAAGTTGTTTGTTCCTTCACTCCCTGTTGCTGCATTCGCAACCAGTGTGTTGTCCCTTTTAGAGATCGCTTTTGTGTTGTCAAGTGTGTTTGAGATCGTTGTGGTTCAGTCTACGTGTTTGAGATCGTTGTGGTTCACTCATATGTCCGAGCTGGTAACGCTTGGTTCTTGTGTAGTTGCGTTGTTGAGTGTGCTGCGAGCATTGGGGTCGTAGTTTCATCGCTGATCGTTGTTCGCAGCAAGCCGTCTAGAGTGTGGAGCTTTCAATTTCGATCCTGCCACGTCTACCGTGGAAGTTTGCGAAAGAGATAATTTGTTGTGTGTTGAATAACGGATGTACGGATCTGTAATGTCCCCCACCTCTTGATGAAGAGATAATTTGTTGTGTGTTGAGTAACGGATGTACGGATCTGTAATGTCCCCCACCTCTTGATGAAGAGGTATTGAGGAGACTCAGTGGCCTAGGCATCCCCACTAGGCCATAGTCTCACACTAAGGGGGAAAGGTCAACTAGGCTAAGGTTATATTCTTAAGTTGACTTGAGAAAAAGGTAAAAAGGAGTAAAATAAAACTCAATGAAAGAATAGAAGCGCTGGAAGAGTTAACCCTGGGAGTTAATCTAACTCAACAGACAAATAGAAGAAAAGTATAAATAGAAGGTTGGGGCGCACCTATGAGGCATTCTGGATTTTGGTATTTGCTTGTTATTGCTTTTGAGCATACAGTTTGGGGTTTTGTTGTTACAAACCCTTCTGAGCAACTCATTGGTGAAAGATCCACTCACCTTGTTCCACAGCTTGGTCTCGGGGATGAAAGACTCCACCCACACCATTCTACACTCATCACATATCCACCAATAGATTTAGAAGGGCAACAAGGCCGTACTGTTCAAGAGTTTCCAACAAGGGCGCATCATCATCTAAGATGAGTTTGATCCAGCTGATCAGGAGAAACGTTGGGCATTCCAACACTTGGGTTTTACTTGCAAGTACTCAACCATCACTTTGAGGGTTTCGCTGAAGAGTTATCATCATCATATCTTCAGCAACAGTTTGGGACGACTTTGAGGCTAGGAGGGCGTCCTAGGATTCAGTATTTCTCAGATCTAGGGAGAGCTACCTAGGATCTGGATCTGAAACTTCTCCCATGGGGTTTCCATAGCCCGATCTATATTCCTGGAGAGTTTCATAGCATTTGGAGGCCTCTTTCATCAGGGTCCAGTTATCTAGGGTTCCAGGCATCCAGGAGGGCGCAACTTCATTAGAGGATTCAGTATTTGGAGGGGTTGGCCTTAGCATTTCAGCCTGAGACTTCAAGAGGGAGATCCTATCACCCTGATCTATCAGTTGGAAAAGTTTGGGCTCATTTGGAGTCTTCCTTCATCAGGGTCGATCTATTGAGGGTTTCAACCTCCTACTGGAGCATGGCCTCATTCAGCTTGAGGAGTTGGCATTCATACTACTCATATCTGTTTGCATTGATCTTCATTCCTTATCCAGCCTTTGGAGGCTTGTTTTGTATTAGCGGGAGCATTTTGTAGTAGCTCATATCTGTTATTTATTGGGGGCAGCTCATATCTGTATTATTCCAAATCTTCTCTTTCTATTGTATCTGATTCATGCTTCTTATAATAAAGGTAAAATCTATGCTTGTGTTTTCTCTATCTTGAATATGTTGTGATCTTGCATGTGTTGGATGAATCTTGTATAAACACCATTTAAATAACTGGAACACTCCAATAGCCACCTGCACATCAAACAGGACAGTGGTAGTTAGTGATTCCAAGCAAAACAATTGGCTTGGGATCATTACAGTAGTATCAGAGCTTTGATCCTCCAAACATGTGGAGGGATTGGCGCATGCAGAGGTGCAGTGGAATCTTTATGGGTAGAAGGAAGAAGCCAACCAGTGAAACAGAGGTCGAAATGGAAGGGTCAGGGGATGACCGTGAGCCTCAGGGCTTGGCTTTCTTGGCAGCCGAATTTAACAAGTTCCAGCAGACCCTAAATCTCACAGAGGGAAACTTGGCCCACCGTTTACAGGAAAACCAGGAAACCAACCTAAGGGGACAGGCCGAAATTATTGAGACCTTAAAGAAGGTAGATGGAAATCTAAAAAAAATTGATGAGAACCAGACAATAATAACCAAGTTATTGATGCAGATCACTCATAAGGGGAAAGACCCTGAGACGTATGGAAGTAAAGAAGCTAGTGGATCTAGTGGATCCCATGGTGAGATCAGATATAATCTAGAGAGAGCCCCCAGATCTGAAGGAAGCCATGGAGGTGGCATGTCTTATGGGCACTTGGGTAGCAGGGCTAACCCTCGGCCATACATGCCTACATTCACAGATGAACAAGGGCAATAGGAAGAGGTGGATGATTTCGTTGAGCAGATGGCATGATGCACTAAGGAATATTACGGGTTGGATATGGTGATTCAAAGGCAGATTTCCTTGGAACAATATTGCCAACTCATGTTCAGAAATAAGCCTAGGCCAAACCACAAGAACAGTTTTGAGTTTGAATGAAGAGCAGGGAAGATAGAGATCCCATACTTTGATGGCATGGCCAAGATGATAGCACAGGCGTGGGTGCAAAAGCTGGACACCTACGTACAACTTAACCCCATGAGGGAGATGGAAGCCATCAAGTTTGCCACTATGGACTTGGATGGCAAGGCTCACAATTGGTGGTATCATGGACTCGCCACACTAGGCCACAATCAGATAGTGTCCTACACAGAATTCACTCAGAGGCTCATTGATAGATTTGATCAGGGAGATCCTGAGCTACATTTCCGGGAGCTCACCCAACTCAATCAAACAGGTACGGCTGAGACATATATTAATGAATTTCAGAAGTTGACAGTGATGGTGCAAGATATGTCCCCGACCAGGCTCATGATGCTCTTCACTGAGGGGTTGATGGAACCCTTGAAGGGTTGGGTAAAGGATTTCAAGCCTACCAAGCGACAGGAGGCTATCTGGAAGACAAGGGATCTGGGACCAGCTACTAAGCCAAAATTCGTACCCAAACCACCTCTTAACAATGAAGGAAGAGATCAAAGGCCTCCAATGAACCAGGGAGGACATGACCCAAGGGGTTTTGACAGGAGTCGTGGCAGAGTGGATGAGAACACTAGGAGGGAGCTGAGGAGGAAGCAACTTTGCTTCACCTGCAAAGAACCATGGAACCCAGCACACAAATGCATGGGCTGTGGTCAAGTACACTACATAGAGGTCACTTCTGACAACGAGGAGGAGGAGGAGATCAGACAGATACAGAACATTAAGGCTGAAACTATTGAGACAGTAGAGGAAGAGATCACAGGACAGGTAGGACAGGATTGTATGGCTACCTTAGCATCTATCAATGGAGTGCCCAAGTATAACACCTTCTGGATGAGGGGAGTCTTGTAGGGACAGAAGGTATCGGTTTTGATTGATGGGGGAGCCTCTCATAACTTCATTGATTCAACATTGTTGGAAAGGAGGTGCATACCCACAGTAAAGTTTGAAGGGTTCAAGGTGGAGGTAGCAGGTGGAAGCACTATGCCTTGTGACAAATACATCCCTAGCATGAAGCTTACCTTGGGTAGGCATGAGTTGGTACAGGATGTCTATGTTATGGACCTTCCGGATACCAACATCAGCCTTGGTGTTCAGTGGCTAAGCACGTTGGGGCCTATCACCACCAACTACAAGACCATGGAGATGTCATTCATAGAAGAGGGTGGATGAAAGATAGTGCTTCGGGGCATGACAAGGAATGTTGCAAAGGTGGTCACGGCCAAGAGGATGGAGGCCATCTTTCGAAGGGACGAGATAGTGTACGCAGCAGAATGCAGGATTTCAACATGTGTGGATGAGCAGGGCAAGGTTCACTACACCCCAGAGATCAAAGAAATCCTTGACAAACACCACAAGGTGTTTGGACTGATTCCCCCAGGGGTACCACTGGACAGGGGGTTTGAGCACATTATTGAGCTAGAGGAAGGAGCCAAACCAGTCATTACCACACCATACAAACATCCCAAGAAGTATAAAGATGAGATAGAGAAGGCCATCAAGGAACTTTTGGACATGGGGCACATCAGACCAAGCACTAGCCCTTTTGCTTCTTCACTAGTGTTGGTGAAGAAGAAAGATGGCACTATGAGGATGTGCATTGACTTCAGGGCCTTGAATAAAAAGACCATAAAAAATAGGTACCCGATACCAAGGATTGATGAGTTGTTAGACGAGTTGCATGGAGCTATCTACTTCACAAAGTTTGACCTTCATTCTGGCTATCATCAGATCAAGATGAGGGAGGAGGACATCTCAAAAACAGTTTTCAAATGTCATTACGGCCACTATGAGTTTTTGGTGATGCCCTTTGGGTTAACCAACGCCCCAGCTACGTTCTAATATTGTATGAACCATGTGTTCAACAGGCAGTTGAGAAAGCACTTGTTGGTATGTTTTGATGACTTGCTCATTTACAGCAAGACGTGGGAGGAGCATCTAAGACATGTGGATCAGATTTTGTCAATTATGGAAGAACAATCACTGTACACTAAGGAGTCCAAATGTGAGTTTGGAATGACATAGGTGCTTTACTTGGGGCACATCATTGGAGCAAAAGGGGTACAGATACATCAAGAGAAAATACAAGCCATCATGGAATGGCCTACTCCTAAGACACTCATAGAATTGAAAGGATTTATGGGCATGTGCATGTACTACAGGAAATTTGTCAAGGGATTTTCTCAGTTGTGTGCATCCTTGACTGATTTGACTAAGAAATAAGCCTTCAAGTGGAATGAGGAGACTCAAATGTTGATGGACAAGATGAAGAAGGTAATGAGTATGTGCCCAGTCCTGGCCCTTCCAGATTTCATCCTACCTTTTACCTTGGAGTGTGATGCCTCAAGAGAAGGAATAAGGGTCGTACTGATGCAGAAGAGGCATCCTCTTTCCTATGAGAGTCGGAAACTCAAGGGTCCCGAGCTACTCTACAACATTTATGACAAAGAAATGTTGGCTATCATGCATGCACTAGCCAAATTCTGGCAATACTTGGTAGGTGCACGGTTTGTGGTCAAGTCAGATCATAACAGTCTCAAATACCTGTTGGAGCAGAAGGACTCGAATGAGAGACAACAAAAATGGGTAATGTTAAGAACCAAACATCAACATAGCATAGAAAAACCTCAGGAAAAGTACTCAACGCTTTGGATAAGAGATAATTTCAGATAATAAGCCTCTTCGAGGGGGAACCTCCTTTTACCCCACTTAAATGTTCAATTACAAGATGATTCAAAATGAAAATGTCTCCTTGGTATATATAGGAGACTAGGAGGTTTAATGGCCTAAAGCCGACATAAATAAAATAACATTACTAATCTAAATTACAACTAATGGCATAAAGCCGACATAAATAAAATAACATTACTAATCTAATATGCCCCAATTAAGGGGTAATGAGCCAATATTAGGGCTTAACATGCCCCTCCCCTTGAGACAAGTGTTGTCCGCAACGCTTGAGTAACTCTGGATGCTTCTGTATAAAAGACTCATCTTCCCAAGTGGAATCTTCAGCCGGTATTTTCCTCCATTTAATGAGATACTCTAAAATGGATCTATTCCTCAGTTGGCGAATTCTTGTGTCAGTGATGGCTTCAGGCTCCAATATGATTTTTCCTTCCTTGTCAAGTTCTGGCAATATAGTTTGAACTGGGATCTTGTCGCCTATAACCTTCTTTAAGCATGAAACATGGAAA
>JASDQU010101101.1:149297-161347 GCA_032191745.1 Picea mariana
ATGTCAATCTTAGGAACGTGGTTGGTCTTCAAACCAAAGTTGGAGTTTCTCCATTCTTGATTCACCTTCCTTGTGTCCACATCATGAATTTCATTGGATGCATTTTCACTTTCAGGTGTCTTCTCTGTTACGAAATTTTTCAATACTTCCATGATCTCCCCTTTTAAACCATCTACCTTAGTATCCAACTTTGCTTCCATTGAATCCATCTTAGTATCCAACTTAGCTTCCATTGAATCCATCAACTTAGCTTCCNTGCTTCCATTGAATCCATCTTAGTATCCAACTTAGCTTCCATTGAATCCATCAATTTAGCTTCCATTGAATCCATCAACTTAGCTTCCATTGAATCCATCTTATTTTGTAGTTCATTTATGTCCCTATGCATTTCTTCACCTTCATCAAGAGTCCAAGTAGGATTTTCTGGAGGCTTATTTGGTGTAGAAGTTCCCTTTTTGGGTGGGATGTTGGCCGAGTATCACTTTTGAACCTTGATTTTGAGGTGGTTCTGCTAGAGAATATTTCTTCTATTGTATCTCCCAAGTTTCAGCCCTTCTGGGTATGAAACTTTCCTTTAAGTATTTCTCTGATATGTCTTCTCTGTAATGCCACAGGTCTGATCAAAATTGGATGTGCCAAGTGGAATTTACGGTAACTTCCCCACAACTTGCCGATTTTTGGCCTTTCCAGGAGATCTCACTTGTATAGTATGCCCCGCACAAAATAATTGATATAAATTCTGAAACTCGCACCCAAAATACTACAGACTGTCCACGATCCAATGCAACTAGTCCCACACAATTTGGATACTCTAGGAAGAAGTTATGATTTTTTTACCCGGAACACCTTCTTGAGACTAGTCAATAGGACTAGTCAAATACCCTATCTTACACAGGGTGTATCTACAAATTTGAGATGACCCAGAAGCTGAAATTTTTACCATAGCTACAATTCTAATTTTTGTAAATGGCCTCCAGATTTCAGGGTCTGAAACGTCACATAAACTTTTTTATAGCGAAAATTCCACAATGACTCATTTCAAGATGATTCTAGAACCCGATCTTGTACAAGCTCTATCTCCGAAAGTATAAGGCCTCGGGTGAATTTTTAACCCAACGTACCTTGATCTGTCTTCTAAATACCCTCCAAGTCGTTCCTTCTGAAACGTTGTAGAAAAAAAGTTATAGTGAAAATGCCACGGTGTCTTAGATGTAGCTGCGAAACCCCAAGACCTTGAGCTTTGATACCATATGTTAAGAACCAAACATCAACATAGCATAGAAAAACCTCAGGAAAAGTACTCAACGCTTTGAAAAAGAGAGAATTTCAGATAATAAGCCTCTTCGAGGGGGCAACCTCCTTTTACCCCACTTAAATGTTCAATTACAAGATGATTCAAAATGAAAATGTCTCCTTGGTATATATAGGAGACTAGGAGGTTTAATGGCCTAAAGCCGACATAAATAAAATAACATTACTAATCTAAATTACAACTAATGGCCTAAAGCCGACATAAATAAAATAACATTACTAATCTAATATGCCCCAATTAAGGGGTAATGAGCCAATATTAGGGCTTAACAGGTAAGCAAAATGTAGGCCTACGACTTTGACATTGAATTTGTCAAAGGGAAGAACAATGTGGTGGTTGATGCATTATCCAGGAGGCCATCCATCTTTGCCATGACAGGTGTATCAGTTGATTGGAAAGACCTTCTGGTGATGGAGTATGCAAAGGATCAGTTCGCATATCAGCTATTGGATGGGCAGGTACAAGATGATAATTTTAGGGTTATAAATGACCTCATCTAGTACAAGGACCGAATCTTTTTGGTTCTTGGATCGGCCTTCAAGGCCAAGGTTTTGCAGGTGTACCATGACTCACCCATGGYGGGGCACCAGGGGATCAGCAAGACATATAGGCAAGTGAGGGAGAGGTTCTCATGGAAGGGCCTCAAGGAGGATGTGATAAAGCACGTCAAAGAGTGTACTACGTGTCAGGAGAATAAGGATGAGCACATGCATCCARCGGGACTACTGCAACCCTTACCCATTTCGGAGCACAAGTGGGAAAGCATATCCATGGATTTCATCACCGGGTTGCCAAAGACGGAAGGGAAGGACTGCATTTTTGTAGTAGTGGAYAGGTTGATGAAGTTTGCACAATTCTTCGCCATAGCTACCGACTTCAGTGCAGCACACGTGGCCGAACTGTTTTTTAGGGAGATTTTCAGGTTGCATGGCCTACCCAAGACCATTGTCAGTGACAGGGATAGCAAGTTCATGAGTACATTTTGGCAGGAGTTATTCAGATTGGTTGGTATGACATTGACCCCTAGTACCAACTATCATCCTCAGACAGATGGACAAACCGAGATAGTCAACAAGTGGGTGGAAGGCTACCTCAGAAATTATGTGGCAGGGCAACAGAAAGTGTGGGCCAGATGGTTGCACTTGGGAGAGTATTGCTACAACACCACCCAACATACATCCATAGGTATGTAACCGTTCAGGGCCTTGTATATCTATGACCCTTTATCTTTTGTTGAGATTTCTTTCGATGATAGCTGGGCGCCCATGGTACAGTATTGGATACAGCAGAACCAAGACATTCTCAGGGAGCTGAAGGATCATCCACAGACAGCACAGAACCAACAAAAGGTCCAAGTAGACAAGCACAGAGTTGATCGTACTTTTGAGGTTGGTGACTTAGTCTATCTAAGGCTCCAACCATACAGGTAGGCTTCCATAAAAAGAAGTGGAGCAGAGAAGCTACAACCACATTTCTTTGAGCCATACAAAGTCAACAAGAAGATAGGGGCCGTAGCTTATGAGCTGGAGCTTCCACAGGGCAACATAATACACGTCGTCTTCCATGTCTCCCGCCTTAAGAAAGCCATAGGCCAACACATCACACCCATTGAGGTACTACCCCCATGGATGAAGAGGGACAACTTGTTTTGATTCTGGATGAGATATTGGAGGTTCGAGAGAAGAGACTCAGGAACAGAAGCATCAAGGAGTACCTGATCAGATGGAAGGATCTACCCATTGAGGATGCCACATGGGAAAACGATCATGTGATCAGAGAAACAGGTTTGGAATTGCTTGAGGACAAGCAATTTCTAGCAAAGGAGACTGTAATGTCCCCCACTTCTTGATGAAGAGGTATTGAGGAGACTCAGTGGCCTAGGCATCCCCACTAGGCCATAGTCTCACACTAAGGGGGAAAGGTCAACTAGCCTAAGGTTATATTCTTAAGTTGACTTGAGAAAAAGGTAAAAAGGAGTAAAAGATAACTTAATGAAAGAATAGAAGTGTTGGAAGAGTTAACCCTAGGAGTTAATCTAACTCAACAGACAAATAGAAGAAAAGTATAAATAGAAGGCTGGGGCGCACCTATGAGGCATTCTGGATTTCGATATTTGCTTATTATTGCTTTTGAGCATACATTTTAGAGGTTTTGTTGTTACAAACCCTTGTGAGCAAATTAGTGGTTAGAGATCCACTCACCTTGTTCCACAGCTTGGTCTCGGGGATGAAAGACTCCACCCACACCATTCTACACTCATCACATATCCACCAATAGATTCAGAAGGGCAACAGGGTCGTACTGTTCATGAGTTTCAAGCAAGGGCGCATCATCATCTAAGAAGAGTTTGATCCAGCTGATCAGGAGAAATGTTGGGCATTCCAACACTTGGGTTTTACTTGCAAGTACTCAACCATCACTTTGAGGGTTTCGCTGAAGAGTTTTCATCATCAGATCTTCAACCACAGTTTGGGATGACTTTGAGGCTAGGAGGGCATCCTAGGATTCAGTATTTCTTAGATCTAGGGAGATCTACCTAGGATGTGGATCTAAAACTTCTCCCATGGGGTTTCCATAGCCTGATCTATATTCTTGGAGAGTTTCAGAGCATTTGGAGGCCTCTTTCATCAGGGCCGAGTTATCTAGGGTTCCAGGCATCCAGGAGGGCGCAACTTCATTAGAGGATTCAATATTTGGAGGGGTTGGCCTTAGCATTTCAGCCTGAGACTTTAGGAGGGAGATCCTATCACCCTGATCTATCAGTTGGCAAAGTTTGGGCTCATTTGGAGTCTTCCTTCATCAGGGTCAATCTATTGAGGGTTTCAACCTCCTACTGGAGCGTGTCCTCATTCAGCTTGAGGAGTTGGCGTTCATACGGCTCAGATCTGTTTGTATTGATCTTTATTCCTTATCCAGCCTTTGGAGGCTTGTTTTGTGTTAGCGGGAACATTTTGTAGCAGCTCATATATGTTATCTATTGGGGCCATCTGAGGATTATTCCAGATTTTCTCTTTCTATTGTATCTGATTCATGCTTCTTATAATAAAGGTAAGATCTATGCTTGTGTTTTCTCTATCTTGAATATGTTGTGATCTTGCATGTGTTGGATGAATCTTGTATAAAAACCATTTAAATAACTAGAACACTCCAATAGCCACCTGCACATCAAACACGTCAGTGGTAGTTAGTGATTCATGTTATCGCACAGTTTGTAGCTAGGTCAAAAGGCTAGAAAATAGAGGCCAAACTGGCGTAACAGGAACCTACCCCACCCAATGTCACCACAATGGGGAGGTTCTTTCTCTTTAGGGAGGTTAGGCCCAGGGGAGACATCCCCGGTAACCTGGGGTTTTGAAGAGGCTAAGGTATAAAAGTCAAAGTAAAATTCCCCCTTCACAGGTCACCACCAAGAGCAGATAGTTGGGCTAAACAACCAATAATGAAGTGTAGGACAAAATGAGAACACCTGCCCGGAACAAAGCAATGGCAAAACAATACATGCAGGCTATGATTCAATGGGTTAGTACTTCATATAACTATCTGATATCAATATATTAGCAATTATGACAATAGATATTGACGAGATCAATGTTTATTAATATAGCAATGGAACAATATCAATTCATCAATAAATATCAAGATGATGTAGCAAACAGTGTATCCAATCAATCCCTTACTCAATAAATGCTTCAAACCACCATCTAATTGCCTATAAAGAGAAATTGTTGCATCAAGATGGAATAACCAAGGATGACGTCAGCCTTATTAGGGTTAGTAGTTAGTTAGGGTTTCAATTTATAAGGGTTTGAGAGTTTGTTTGACCACTTATCACTTCAACGTTGGAGACCTAAGATCAGTGCCTAAGGGTAAATGGAGTCAAATAAAGGGAGGACGCAAGGTTGAAGAGAGAAGGCTAAGGACTATAGGGAAGGGTTCTGAAGTGTTGTAATGGCAGGGCCCCAGAAACAAAACCCTAGGGGAAAGAGGTTGACTCAGGTGTTGCTTAAGCAAGGCCTCGTGCTCTTTCCTCCTTCCTTAGGTTTAACTTGGCAAAACGGTTAGCATAAAATATAAATCAAGACACGAGAGTGAGTTGAGGGAGAGTGTTGCTAAGGCAAGGCCCTATCACCAAACCCTAGAAGCAGGACAACCCTAGGTGTAGATAACCTAGGCCTGGGATGTCTCCTCCTTCTTGACTTTTTAAAGGTACGACTAGCACAGGGGAAGAAGCAATAAGAGTGTAGCAATGGCTAGTGTAATGTCCCCAAGGCCGAGCCCAGTTGTAAATCTGATGTACGAAATGAATTGTAAATATGTGTTATAGGCTAGTGAGCCAAGTTTGTATAAGTCGGTGGGCTTATGTGATTGTTAGGCCAGAGAGCCTAAGGGTTGGAGGCCAAGGGTCTGATTTTGTACTTGTATATATGCAAAAACATTTAATAAAATTGTAAACACCGCCAGGTGCAGACCGACCACGATGAATGAGTGAAGGGGAACTGAGTTTCCACAAAGAAGGCAAGGGATTAGGGGCTGGAAGGTGGGAAAAGGGGCTAAGTGTTTAGCCTAGGGGGGGGCTCAAGCCTAGGAATAATATTGTATTATTATTCCAAAAGAACATGTGCCATTTATATTTTTTTTATCCTAAGTTCCTAACCAAGGGAAGGTGATGCGTGCTGGTGGAACACATGCAGTCTCCAGGGCGACAAGTGTCGACCCTGGTGCATGCGAATAAAACAATTTGGGTGGACCGTGAGGGGGGTTCACTCTCTCATTCGATCGGACTACCTGAGGGTGTATGGGCTCTGAGCAGTATGATTGACCCGAGCTCTACAAAAAAACCTTGTACACCTTCTGAACTGAAAAACCCGTGTATACCTCCGTACTGAACTAGAAGCCTGGGATCGATTCTGAAAGAGCCGATTTCACCTCTGTTTGAATCGAAAAAGCCCGTGTTGTGTCTGGAGAATCCGTGTGCATCCACTGCCCGAGATCAAGCTTGTGCATGAGATCTCTGTCCCAAAACCGTGACCCTGAGCCATTTTTTCCATTGCTGAGCCTGTGGAAAAAGCCGTGTCTATTTTTCCGTTGGTTGTGTGGCCACGCAGTGCTGGACTAGGTGGGAGGTTTGTTGACCTGTGAGAGATTCTCTCCAGGCGAGAGAGTGCGTAGAGGAAGGAGATAACTCCTGGAGGGAACCCTGTAGCTGCTACAGAGCCCGGAGACTTTCAGTCCGGTCTGTTGCTGTAACCCAAGGCAAGGGAGGTTAGCAGTCGAAGGACTGTCCAGGTGGCAGAGAAGGTGTATACTCCTAGGGTGGAACAGGCATGTGGGGAATGAGGGTCTGTGGGCAGTGAGTGTGGGTGGTTCCTCAGAGAGAATCCCTTCGTGTGGTTGTGTGTTGTTTTACCTGTAACCTCAGCCTAACCTAGGATTCCTTGTCCCGGGGTGGAGCTTAGTCCTAGCTTGGGGGTGACCCACTGTTGAGCTGATGAGCAGTGTGGTCTAAGGCTGGGAGGTTCGTGGAAGGCCTACACTTGGTTGGTAGATTCTACCACTGTTAAAATATAAGTATCTGATTATGTTTTAATCATGTTTTGCATGACTCTACTGCTTATGTTATCATGATTTCCGCTGTGTATATGAATTAGTATGAAACGCTATTGATTGTTTATTATGGCAGTAACTCATATGAATACTCTGTGTAAAATGTGTTTATTTGTTTAAATGCATGTGGATTATATAATACCTGTATGAGTTATGTACCAAGTGGTGTTAAAGTTTCCTTTTAAGAGCGATTAAGCCATGGTAGCTGAAAAGGTGTGCTACAGTTTGGTATCAGAGCCAAGGTTTCGACACTGAGCCTAGATGGGCCAGTGGAGCGGTCTTTGGACCGAGAATGCGAGGGGAAATTGGGTCTGGAAGGCCAATTTCGGAGCCTCGTTTGCTCCAAAGTGTCAAGGAGTTACTTGACGAGTTTTTAAGCTCAGGAGGTATAGCGGGGTTACGAAACCGCAACCATTGTGGTATAAGTCCACAGCGAGAGAGGACTCCACACCAGAAGTGCTGGAGCTTTAGGATCTATTCGAGAGAGAAGGTGAACCCTCGTGACCGTCAGATCTGGAAAGTGTGCACGGGGTTTAAATCCCTTTGGAATTGCACAAGAGTGTGGAAATCGCGATACGCAAAATCCTGAATTAGTTAGGACCGTCCATCAGAAAGAACGCGTGGGGAGCGATCAACCTTTCACTGACTCGTAACTTGAAATGGTCAAAGGGTGAGTTCGTGAGAATTCATGAAACGCGAATTCATGATTGGATCATAACCGTCGATCTAAGAGAGATCTGGACCGTTAATTGTCTAGGAAGAAATCGACGTTTTGGGAGATGGGAAGTGAGGAGAAGTGAACAGCTCCGAAACCCAAAACCCTGAAATCCCGAAACAACCTACACCGTAGATCGTGGGGAGAAGAACTTGACCGTTGGATCATGTAGTTAAATAAACAGTGATTTCAGGATTTCGACAAATGGAAGTTCAAGATGTGTGGATGCACGAACTTCCGATGCCCGAAACCCCTAAACGCCGAAAAGATTTGCGCAGTAGATCTGAGAAAGATCTGACCATTGGATTTTACTAGGAATGGGCATGGACACATGGAGATGTACCACATGCCAGTGGGTCGAGAAGAAAAGCGAGAGTGGTGGGACCCGATGACATTGTTAAAAGTGACGTGGACCCTCATGAACGTGCCACGTGCCACCGTGGTTATGGGTGACCACTGTGCTATGTGGGCCCGGAGGGTAAAGTAAATCAAAATTTCGGAAGTCGGGGGTTGGAAAGGAAAGCAAGTATGAAAGTGTCGTGGACCAAAAACCCGAAGTCTCGAAATCTCCGAAGACAGAAGAATCGTAGAGGATTTTAAGGACGACAACTATGTTGTGGCCCTGGAGAATAAGGAAACTGATTTTTCGGAATTCGGGAATTGAAATGATAAAAGATTAGGAGTCACTGCAAAATAAACTCCCGAGTGCTGAAAACCCGAAGTCCCGGGTACCGAAAACCCGAAGGCCCGAAAGTCCCGAAATGCTGAAAATGAAAGTTTCGAAGACCCGAAAATTGCAGAGCCGAATGAGAGCTCAGAAAACTTATTTGAATCGAAATGTCTTTTGTTCTTGTTCGTATTGACGTATAAATGTTGTGGATTGTTCATGAATTTTTAATGGCCTGACAATCTTCTAATTGAATTGCACAGTGCGTGTGTAGAGTTCAACGAGGGTCGGGACTCCAATTAACAAACGCCGAGTATGGAATGGGAAAAGGTGCAGATTGCCTCCGAAACAGGAGACGAACGGGAAGGAAATGATGTCAATGTGGAAGTGGAAGGATCGAACTCCAATGGGCATGGAAAAGAAAAGGATAAGGAAGGACACATAATGAAAATCATTGAAGGATTGCAAAGAGAGGCCCAGGCTCGCCGAGCTGATAGCCGAAAGCTCATGAAAGTCAGGGATCGGCAGGGTGTATTAAACTTAAAATTTTTGAAGAGCCTGGAAAGAATAGAGAGAAAACTCGAGAAGGGAAGAGACTCAAGTAAGACGGAGAGTGGCAGAATCCCTGGGAGAAGAAGGAGATCAAGAAGCGTCGAGACTCCCGAGAGGAAAAGGAGGTCGATGAGTGGTAGTCGACATCTTAGTCGCTCCCAAAGACATTCCAGTAGGGGAACACACAGTAGTTCGAGTTCGTCTCCTACTAGAAAGCATCGAAAATCTGGAAGGGATGAATTGAAAGGGGAAATCAACAAGATTAAACTGCCTACATTTGATGGTGAACATAAGAAGGAAGAAGATGTCAAAATATGGTTGCTGGGTATAAAGAAATACTTCCAACTGAAGAATTATTTTGCCCATGCAGAAGGAAGAATTGCAATGTACCAGCTGAAAGGAAAAGCATCCATGTGGTAGGATCAGTTGGTGCAGGTGCAACACATCAAAGAGAAAGAGGTCACGTGGAAGGATTTTAAGAGGTATTTTGAGAAGAAATACCTGACCAAAAGATACTATGACAGAAACATGAAGGAGTTCTTCGAACTCAAGTTGGGCAGTATGACCATTGATGAGTATGAACGAAGTTTTCTGGAACTACTGAAGTATGTTCCATTCATCAAAGACGAGGCTGTTAACATTCAGAGGCATCTGAGTGGACTGCCACCTTCCATTGATGACAAGATTCAATATGATGATCCTAAGACTATGGAAGAAACAATAAGAAGGGAGAAATGCTTATACGAACAACAAAGAGAAAAGCCTACCTTTCGGAAGGCTTGGGATGACCAGAAGAGGTTTAAGAAAGAACAAAGGCAGAAGGGAAACATGCCACCCTTTTTCAAGAACAGCCCTTGGGGACAGTCATCTTTTAGAGACCCCAAGAAAGTTGAAGGGAGTGAGCAGATGCCAAGGTCTCCACCTATGGAGTGTTGTGGCTGTAAAGGGAATCATAGGTACAAAGACTGCCCCCACAGAAAAGACAAAGCAAGAACTGTCCATACTGTTCAACAAGATGAAACAGTGGAGGATATGGGCAACATAATGCCGAGGATCTACGCAGCCCTGGACAATAAACAAGCAGAATTTCAATCGCACATGATTGAAGTGGAAGGTACGATCAACAACCGACCACTTGTTATTTTAATTGATTCAGGGGCTAGCCATAGTTATATAGATCCTAGAGTGGTGGAAAATTTGCATTTAACAAGAAGCAAACATGAAAAGTCTTGGTTAGTAAAGTTGGCCACAGGGACCAAGAGGAAGGTCACTAAATTGGTTAACTCCTGTTCAGTGGACATGAAAGGAATGAGCACTAAGGCTGAATTGAACATTTTGTCTTTAGGCTCATACGATTGTTTAATTGGGATGGACTGGTTGGACCAGCACCATGCCCTTCTCGATTGTCGTAACAAGAGGTTTACCTCCCTGAACGAAGAGGGAAATCTGGTAACAGTCCAAGGAATTCTGAGAGTCGTGGCTGTTAGGGAAATCTCAGCCATGCAGCTGAAGAAATGTTACCAGAAAGGTTGTCAATTATATGTAGCTTGGGTGGAAGAAGCATCCCGAGATGTAGTCTCGAATCTGAAAGATCACGAGGTACTCAAAGAATTCAAGGATGTATTTCAGGAGGTACCTGTACTACCTCCGAAGAGGGACATCGATTTTTCTATAAATTTGATGCCTAGAGCACCTCCAGTTTCGAAGGCTCCTTATAGAATGAGTACGCTAGAGCTGAAAGAGTTGCAATTGAAGCTCGAAGAGCTACTAAAGAAGGGATACATTCGCCCCAACATGTCACCTTGGGGAGCCTCGGTCCTATTCGTGAAGAAGAAAGATGGGACGTTGAGACCGTGCATTGATTTCCGGCAGTTGAATAAGGTCACTGTCAAGAACAAGTATCCTCTGCCAAGGATTGTGATCTTTTTGATCAGTTGAAGGATGCGAAAATATTTTCAAAAATAGATCTCAAATCTGGATATCACCAAGTGAGAATAAATGATGAGGAAATTAGCAAGACCGCCTTTAGAACAAGGTACGGTCATTATGAATTCACAGTGGTGCCGTTTGGACTGAAAAATGCACCTGTTGTTTTCATGTGCTTAATGAATGGAGTGTTCAGAGATTATTTGGACAAGTTTGTCATAGTCTTCCTGGACGATATCTTGGTGTATTCCAAGACAGAGGAAGAACATAAACAACACCTGAGAATGGTGCTGCAGGTGTTGAGAGAACACCATCTGTACACAAAACTGAGCAAGTGCTCATTTTACCAAAGGAAGATTCATTACTTGGGGCACATTATATCAAAGGAAGGGATCGTTGTGGATCATGAAAAGGTTGAGGCCATTTGAGAATGGTCAGCGCCAAGGAATGTGGTGGAAGTTAGATCTTTTATGGGTCTGGCAGGCTACTACAGAAGGTTTATAGCCAGATTCTCAAAGATAGCTCACCCTATCACTTCCTTGCAAAGGAAGGAGAAGAAGTTCCAGTGGACTGAAGAATGTGAGAGCAGCTTCCAGCGATTGAAGCAGCTACTAACCAGTGCTCCAATCCTGAAGATTGCAGATCCAAATAAGGATTACGTAGTGTGCACAGATGTGTGTAAGGAGGGGCTGGGAGGAGTTCTCAGCCAAGAGGGATTTGTAATTTGTTATGAGTCCCGAAAGTTGAAAGAGCATGAAAGGAATTATGCCACTCACGATTTAGAGCTAGCAACAATCGTCCACGCCTTGAGGAAATGGAGACATTACCTCATGGGAAGGAGATTCGAATTAAGAACATACCACAACGGTCTGAAGTATTTATTTGATCAGCCGACTTTAAATGCGAGGCAAACCAGATGGCTGGAGTTTCTGTGCGAATATGACTTTGATATCAAGCATATCAAAGGAAAAGAAAATAAGGTGGCTAATGCACTCAGCAGAAAAGTGCACGAATTACATGCTACAGCCATTAGCATGTACAGGACTGAGATGAAAGACAGAATTTTGGAAGCGGCAAATACTGATTTGCAGTACAGAAGTCTTGTAGCAAAGCTACAACAGCACGAGAGACCACAGACCAAGGAAAGTTACACCTTGGGAACTAATGGTTTACTTCTATATAAAAACATAGTGTATGTACCCAATGTCCGAGAATTGAAGCTGGCAATTCTAAAGGAGATGCATAACGTGGCTTATGATGGACATCCTGGATAT
>JASDQU010101101.1:192272-241101 GCA_032191745.1 Picea mariana
CGGGCCCAACCAAACGGCACAAACGCTGTTAGTAACGACCAGAGCCGACTATGACATTCTATTCAATCATTGTATAAACTTCGTGCTTCGTCAACTCAGGAAAGAAATACTCAAATCACATATCAGTCGAATGATATAACATAACAACAATCTGTATTCAAAACATAGGTTCACGGCATCACATAATCCAGCAACAATAACAATAGCAATAGAAATGGAAATAATAACCCGTTCTCAGGAGTGATCCCAGGTTTTTATAGAAGTCTTATTGTTTATAACAGTCGAAAACAAAGATGCATAAAACAAACGGATCCCTGATCCGAGAATAGTCGTGGAATCAAGTTAAAAACGTATTTCACATCTTCGTGACACGTAGTGTCACGAAGTGTGAATGATGAAGAATAATCAATCCAGGTTTATCATTATGTCTTCGAGCACTCTGTGGCGATGACTCCAGCTGGCCTGTGAATCTTTCTATCTCTCATTCGAACCATAACACACACCGTAATGAACAAATCTCGAACGGCTCCATTGGTACCTCCACGGGTGCGAGTTGGTACCTGGTACCGGCATCCTGTTCCAAAAATAGCAGTGGTACCTAACCCAAGCGATATTAGTCCCATTATCAATTTAAAGCATTAAAGTGCATAAAAATAGTTTGAAATGCAAAGATACCTTAGGTGACCCCTTTGAATGGTAGGGAGATGTTAATTATATATCAAAACGAGGCCAAAAGGGTGGTACTGGCATATAAGTGGAGGTCTGTGGTACATAATATGGGCAAAGAACATGGTCAAAACTGGGGACCAACACTTACCCGTTCATTGCATCCAGATCCAACCCACTTACGTCTGCAACACGTGAAAAAGATTTTCTCCACTTTTCAATAGTGGTGGAGTTGTAACGCGATTGAGCGTCATACGTTCTCTTTTTGTGGAGGTTCCGCAGGGATCGAGCATAGAATCCTTCGCCCTGTGTCCACCGAATCTCAGCCGGCCTTACATGGTAGAAAACTGGAATAATGGGAGCCCTCGACTCCAGCATGAGGTGTTCATCCAAACACCAGTTTGATTCCGCATATGTTCGAGAAAAAATCGCAACATGGACGGAGGCGCTTATAATAGCACCTTGGATTTGACAAGTCAAGTCTTCTCCTTCTTGCAGTTCCTGGTAATCTAGAAAAACTCGCAGACCATAGGAAATAAGGCGGCGGCGGTACAGATGGCTAGCAAAGGTCTTCTTCACGTCTGGCCCTCTGTGATTTATGAAGACGTCGTAGCAGTGATTATTGTTTGAATCAACAGCGCTGGAGGTGGAGGCAACCATTGCCATTGCCATATGGAAAATAGAGAGAGAAATGGGAAAGCTTAGGATGGTCGATGAGATCGATACAAATCGTCAAGGAGGGCCTTGGTTAAAGAGTTTCAGATGAAGAGCGAATAAATTCCGGGGAAGATTGTAGTGAAAAATGCCAAACGAGATTTGCAAAGATGCATATAGACATGTTAGAATTAATGATTAATTTGGAATTGGTTTTGGTTTGTTGGAGTTGTTGAGATATTCTCTCAACCACTCCCTCCAAGTATGGAATCAGTTGGATCTGAATCTAGCTATATATGTAGCTATGTATGTGTGTAACAAGTAGTAATATAATCTATTGTTTGTGTGTTATTCCTGTGTGCCTCTGCTCTCATGAATTTTATCATGGTATCTGAGCCTGTTCTGGCTTGATTTCCTCACGGGAAGGCCAGGAGAATGTGAGAACTGTAATCGCTTATATTCTCTGTACATATGTAGGAGAGTATATATATATTATTGTTTGAATTTCTAAAATTTCTGTGTATAAGTCGCGAGGTTGTGCTGCTGTGTAAACTGTCATCCAACGCTGCCATTCATTATTGCTAGAGTTCCATCTGATTAGATTTGTAGCTACTGCAACTTCAGAGATTGGAGTGTTGCTGGTTTGTTTGTGACAGGTTCAATGCTGGGCGATTAATCACCGTGTGCAAGACGAAAGAAAGGGATCTATATGCCAGATTGTTGTTTGTGGAGATCTGTTTGATTCAAGGTGTAGATCCTTGGATTTATTCAGAAAGTCGGAGTCTTCCAATATGCCATATATGGGCTTGATTTGCAAACAATAGCAAATCTCTTCTCCGGCACATATTGCGTTGAAGAAAAAGATGTGGCAGGTGAACTCGCTTTATTTCCGTTTGTGGACTGTTTATTGCATCAAGTGGAGTAAAGTCCAACACTGTTAAGAGAACCACACTTGTGTTGTTGTATCCATGAATTATTGAAAGCACATATTTTTTCACATCCTCGTCAGTTGCAACGGGACATCCAAATACTCAATGAGCTGCCATTGCAGAGTTCTCTTCTCATATTTTGATGTTTTGACTTCACGGGGGTTCTTGCAAAGCATGTCAAGTTAATGAAATTATGGAAAGTCATAGTCATCACGGAAGACGCGGAGACTGTTTTGTTAGCTTTCTTTTTGAGGATGAGTTGAAGTTGCAGTTCTCTGATCTATGTGTGCCCAGCAAAGGAGGAACGTCGACGGTTATATAGTTATTTAAATGAAAGAAAATTTGCATTATATTTATTTTTATATGTGTGATGTGTAATTTGTTGTAGTTTTATAGAATGTGAGGAATTGTAATGCAGAACTAAATATAGAGCAGAACGATGTAATTCAACCTTGTAGTTCTTGAGTGTTCTTCAATGCTACAAGAACAAGTTACTAATTTGATTATGTCTAAGTTTGTTATAAGATGATGTGACCCGTCATCCTCCGGGAGCATTAGTACAGGTTATTTTGTGTTAAGAGGTCAGTTGTGAAATCGGCTGCTGAAAACATTTTGTACCTAGATCACTGTCCTATCTTACTGTCGAAATTTGCTCTTCGGGGGAATTTCACAGATGGAAGTTGTATCCATAAAATGGTTCAGTATTGAGACTGTCCTTCGGGAGGTTGAGAAGCGTCAGTTTTACAAAGAGTGTCAAAGATGGTCAGAAGCGTTTTGGCTTTAAATGGGTCGAGAGGGAAGCTCGAAGTTGTGGAGAAGAAAGAGCGTAAACCGAGAGATTTCAGAGTGGGTGAGAGTGTTGATGAAGACCAGATCAGACAGAGATATATGTTGTAATTTGAGAATTGTGATATGTGGTTTATTTGTAATGTAATCATTAAGGGAGGGTGTTAGAATTAATGATTAATTTGGAGTTGGTTTTGGTTTGTTGGAGTTGTTGAGATATTCTCTCAACCACTCCCTCCAAGTATGGAATCAGTTGGATCTGAATCTAGCTATATATGTAGCTATGTATGTGTGTAACAAGTAGTAATATAATCTATTGTTTGTGTGTTATTCCTGTGTGCCTCTTCTCTCATGAATTTTATCAAGACATAGAAAACCCTCCGATGAGACGCTTTTGACCCACACTCACGCACATGAACAGCGAGGTCATCCGTATCCATATACTGGTATAACATGCTAGTATACTGGTATAATTAACAAAAATAAAACATTTTCGCTGAAGCTAATGATCCCTAAGAACCTGCAGCTATTGTTTCCAACACTTAATGTTCATTAAAAGTAACATTGAATATGAGACAAGATGAATCATGTGGTGGGCTATTAATTTTAAATACAAGGTGATGAAAATACTAGAAGGATGATCTCTACTATGCTCTTTCAATGAAAAAAAGCACATGCAAGGATGATGTCAACTATGCTCTTTCAATGATCTCTACACAACTAAAACAAGCTTAAAACATTAAGTATAAGTTGAGTTCAAAATATATCCAAGTAGCTTAATGGAATGGGAACTCAAAATCCTCCTTGAGTTTAACAGAGAAAAAAGCTCTCGGTGTTTATTGCTCTGGAAACATAAACAAAACATTTTCATACCAATTAGACCTTCATTGGTTCTTGCAACTGAATGCCCCTGACTAGAACTTCTTTATGCTCTGGTTTCATCATGATTAGTTGATTTTCTACCCATTGTCTACAGTTGAATTAAGATTCAATTAGTCTCGGCTCAAAAATCTTTAATCGGCGAGAAGAATAGGGAGATTTTACTCATACTAATACATGAAAAAAGCTTAACATACATAACAAATATATCTCATAAGCCTATTCAAGTTCCCTAGCACCTCTGAAATTTCTCCCTTCTCCCTTCAGTATGTTATTGCCAAGATTCATATCAATAGCTAGATTCTATAATTTTCCTTCGACCTTCAAATTTAATTCCTCCTAGATTAATCTCAAGTAACTAGCCAAAGTTGGAGAACAAGTTTAGAATGCTTCCACCAAAATGATTCCCTTGAAGAATTATATATTCCAATTTCTTTAGTTTGGCTAACTCATTTGGTATTAAGCCATTCATCGAGTTGAAACCCAAGTCACGTGAATACAGAATCTGACATTTACCAAGTTTGAAAATCAAACCAACAATAGAAAATCCCTCCTCAATAAAAAAAAACCACAACAAATATAAAAAAACTAGGCTCAATCCTTTAACCCTATTCAAAATCACCTAGCAGCAAAGCACTCCACCTTAAAAACCACAAATTGTTTTAAGAACCTAGTGATGAGTAAATAGCCAACCTAGAACCACTCAACACGTTGGTTTTCAGGCTCGCCACAAGCTCGGGGAAGAAATCCCATAGGTTAGATTGCTAGCTCTCCTCCCAAAATCCTAAATACTCATATGTTGGTTTTCACCGTTTTGCAAGGAAACGAGAATAAAACCTTTAGTGTCTCAACAAGAATCCCCATAGCTCATCAAAGCACAACCCTCATACATCAATGACACCCACGACACAACATAAATGAACTCTAAATACATAAATGAGAAACCCCTAGGTGTTCTTGAGGTGGATAGAAGCAGTTTCCTAGGAATGAAGGAAACAAAATAAGTTGTAGGTGGATTCACAATGATATGCTTCATCTCAGATGCAAAGCTCCAAGACTATGACTTGCACGAACATATGGACACTTCAAAGGCCTAGGTTGACACTAATACCCAAAATGCAGCTTCCACCTATCAACTTTTACACCTCCATAGCTCCTTCCTTCAATGTCTCCATTACTCATGCAACACAAACCCTACATGCAGTGCGACAGATGCCATCCCTAAGACCTCCATCACATCAGTGAAATGAAACCCAAAACAGTTGATAAACCTTGGATATAAAGAAAAAAATTCCCATTGTAGATAGATTTAATGACAAAATCGTTTCTTATATGTCTCACAAGGATATAATAAGTGGACAAATATGGTCAATTGGGTCTAGCTTCGATGGTTGAGAGAAAGAGATATCCTTTGGATCTAGCTTTGATGGTTGAGAGAAAGAGTTATCCTCCCCACCCTTGATCAATTCTTGCAAATGACATGTTGATCTCTTAAAGAGTATATTATTGTATTGGCCTTGAGCCCAAAAACATCGGCATTGGCTAAACGTTCTACATTTTGTTTTTTTGGGTCGGAATCCAACAATGTAAATATGGGCAAAATCACTATATTTTGTTGTTTAAATTGCATTTTTTAATGCATAAATGGATTCTATGTGTTGAAAAACCCCTGGGGCACTTTGATTATACAAACTTAGCCACTGAAATTTGTAGATCCAACCATTCCTCATCGGATTTTAGGGAAAATCAAACAGAAAAAATCGTCGGAAAATATCCAAAAGGTAGAACATTTAGACTATGCTAAAAACATCTGGTTTGCCTTGGGTATCATCCTTAGAATGAGGGAAGTGCCCATGGAAAAAAAAAATCCACTTCCTTTATGGTGTAAATTCTATGATAGAAATATTGTTGGAACTCATAATTTCACCTAATTGATGGGAAATTCCATTATAGAACTTTGTCCCATAGAGTTTGGCACATTCTAAGATGATGGGAAATCCTAGAATTAAAAAAAAAGAGAGAACTAGAAAAAAAAATACAATTGGTTAATCATTTATTTATCAAATTCTTTCATTTTTTATGATAATGAATGTTTATCATTCCCTAAGACGAACTAAGTCTATCAAACAAATAAAAGGAATTAGAGTAATTATTCTTCAAAATATAATTTCTGTATTTAAAGATAATAAAAATGAAAGTAGCAAGTTTTTTTTTTTTCGTAACTTAAGAGGTTTATCCTCAACTTCCTTTACACCACAAACTTTGCAAAATCACTCTCTAGTGTGTTTTGGGGTTATTCCAACAATGAAGGTTGTGAACATTGATCATGATTTTTAACAATATTCAAATTGGTTTTAAAGTTCATAATGTTAGAAAATAATTTTGATCTTTACTTCATAAGGCATTCCTCTTATAGAAGCAGACGTCCTCCATTTCCTTTGTAGTCAAATCATGGTCATCAAATCCATTAGACAACCATTGGTGCCCTTATAACCATCCATGTGCACTTTTGTCCATTCATCCTCTCATTGCAAGTGATGTATCTTTCATTCCTCTTATAGAAGCAAATGTCCTTCATCACCTTTTCAGTTGCTTCATGGTCATCTGATCTATTAAATGACCATTAGTTCCCTTTTGACCATCCACGTTCACTTCTAGCTATTCGTTCTATTGTTGTCAGTGATGCATTTTCCTTCCTAAACATGAAAAAGGCCACCAAATATTTGTCGAAAAGGCCACCAGATCCTAGTATCATTAGAAAATTGTTCTAGTCTCTCGCATCTGGAAATTGGATCAAGACTACTCGGTGGAATCATATCAACAACTGGGTAGGTTGGTTCAACTAAGGATCCCTGTAATCGCGACCAGTGGCTTCATCAATAGGAAAATATCTATATTTGGTGCACTTTCCAATTGCACCAAATTAGGGGAGCTATATTTGTACAACAACCACCTAACAGGTACTTTGCCTCCCACCATCGACCAACTTTCTCAGACTCTCATTTTCCTTAGCATGGACAAAAATTCCATTAATGGCACCATACCCCAAGCCATCAACAATATCTCCACTCTGACGACATTATACGTGGGTAAAAATTCTCTCATCAATACCATTCCTTGCTCCATAACAAACTTCCTCAATCCACAAGCTCTCGATCTTAACAACACTAATATACAAGACAACACTCCCACATAACATGATCTGTAAATTGTCGTGGATATTCCACTGGAACAGGTCGTCACAACAAATCTAATAAATAAAATCGAAACCTACACTATGAAGGTTAAATTGCTTTAGATTCCATAATCATTAATTAATGATTTTCTACTTATGCATGAAATGTATAAAATGCAGAAAATAAAGAACAGGAAAATACAATCACACACCTTCCACAAAATAACACAAAGATTTTCTCTAGGAAACCCTTATGGGAGAAAACCCAGCTAGAAGGTGAGGTTGCTCTACTCTCTTTTATATGGTATGGAAATAAAGCAAGTACAAAGAAGAAGACACTCTTTATGGAATTACATGTGGCTTGTTAGGTCGCTACAGAACATTAACCCCCTCTATTATGCTCTCTAATTTTCCACTCCCAATTGTTTTTCTCTACTACAGAACAAAATACAATAACATAGAATGGAACCCCTTCTCCTCCTAGTGCCCGAGTATTTATCATAGCCCAATAACCATCTAGGGTTAGGGAATTGAATTCCTCAACCCTCAATTGTGATAAAGTTTAGGACCTTTTAGGATTTTCTTAGAAAAACCACTATGTGGCTAGCCCCACACATTTAAGTAATTGAGGTCGACATGGCATCCACTTGTACCATGTTGATCGATACTATAGGTCAACTTGTGAGAGGCATAACTTTCGCATACGAACTTTGATTGAGGCGATTTTTGCATCGTTGGAAAGGTCTTAGTGTGTAGCATATATACGGTGGATCTATATTAAGTTTTGGACCATAAAAATGTGTCGTTTGATGGCTCAAAATGGGTCCATAAGTTTTTAGATGGTTTTTTGGACCCAAATTTCAATATTTGGACTAGTCTCTAAAATGGATCTACAAGTTGATTCCTCCAATTGTCAGGCCTGAAGAGTGAGCTCTTGTATGAGTTGCACCAAAACAACAATTGTTTGTTGTTGGTTTGTTGATATTTTTCCTAAAAGCAAGTTCAATTGAGTTTCAAGCTGAGAGATTCCTAATTATTTGTGCCAGAGAGACCCTGATAAACGAATGACACATTCCTTGGTTTATCCCTAATAAACGGATGGTACATCGCTTGGGTTAACCCTGGTAAACAAATGGTACATCCCTTGGATTATCCCCTATAAATGGATGGTAGATCCCTTTTATTATCCATGATAAATGAATGGTGCATTCATTGGGTTGGGAAGGTCAGGAGGAAGAGAGAGTTGGTAGAAAAATCATGATAGTTGTAGGAGAATGTGAGTTGCGTTATGAGTTTTATGAGTTGTGAGTGGACTCTGAGAGACCACCCTCTTTTGTGGATTACTAGCCTCAACTCGGAGGTAATTTAATATTGATATTTGGAACAATCAATATATGGTTGGGTGGAATGTCCATCCCAAGAAGCCGGTTGCACACTTCTTGTTTAAATATAAGTGTTTTATCTTGTACTGAGTTATTTACATGTGTTATTGTTGTGCATGGACTCTACGTAAATGAAAATGAATTATATGTTGTTGTAATGAACGGTTTAGTTGTATTTCATGTTGATTATTAGCATGCTTTAGATGCATTTGTTTTATGGTTATAGACAATAGCTAAATTTATTTTAAATTTTGTAGTTGTAATCTATAGGAAATCGGCTAACAGTAAAAGAATTACTTAGTTAGCAGAAGTTTCGTTTTTGTGTGTATTTCACACTGTAATGTTCCTTGGCTGGGTTGGGGAATGTTACATTATGGTATCAAAGTTGTAATTAAGAGAGTTTTGCTTTATGTGGCCCAGCCTGGGTGGTTGGGCACGTTACAACAAATAAAATTTTGGAGCAATGCGATATGTCACAACCAAAAGTGTTTTACGCAAGGAAAATTTTAGTGGCTAAATTTCACCCATGGGATAATTTTCCATGCTTTTTCCAAGAAATGGATTCGCCAAATTCCATTTTTTATAAACATGATTCACCCAAAATCTATAGAATAAAATTATTTTACCATTAAAACTTTTGAATAATATGTCACGCAAGTGGAAACTTTTGATCCATGTGATGAGTCGCAAGGAAAAAAAGATTTGAGGGATGCGATGGAAGGGAGAATGCAAAGGAGTTATTTTAGAAATTTCCACTTTGTCACGATGAAGGAAAGTTTGAGAAAGTGTGATGTATCACATGGAAAGAAACTTTGACATGATGTGGTATGTCGCAACAAATGAAAGTTTGGAGCGATGTGATATGTTTTAGCTAAAGGCATTATAATTGCAATATGCACTATGTTGCGACCAAATAAAGTTTAAGTGCAATACCAACACGAGCAAGCAAATTTTTAGAAGATGCAATAAAAAATGTTTTGGACAAATTTTGAAAAAAAATCGAAGGACAAAACTTCCTCTCAAGCAAGGGAAAAAATTTATGCACCTCTTTAAGAGTCCGATGAGTTCTAAGGGAAATAACCAAAGAAAATTTCATAAGAGGCTTCAAAGTAAAGAAAACCAATACACAATAAAGTTCATGAAGGCTTGGAAATCTAAAAGAGAAGGAGGGGCGCCATGCTATTTTCACTTCATCAAATGTTGAAAGTTAAAAGAGTATAAGGGGGTTGTTGTTAGCTCAACACAACATTAAAATCATATTTTTGGATGCCTATGATTGCTACATATTGGTCATGAATAAAATATTAATACTTATCTCACAATGCATTTTTCGTTGCAAAGGGTGAGATAAGTTACCAAATCATTTCAGTAATCTTGGCATTACATTTACTCAACAAACCCTCCCTTTACTTTTTTGTTCATTCTAGCATGGACAAATAGTTATCAACCTTATTTTTGTGTATAATAACATTATATGTCATATTTTTATCAACCTTCTTTTTTTATCTGTAGTCATATTATATGTCACTTGTGTATTCATTGTAACGACCCTAATGAAATAAATATTTAAAGACTATAAAGTAAAATTAATTAAAGAAAATAATCATGATTAATTAAGTAATACTCTAACTACAGATCACATTTAATGACCCGAGAAATAAAATTTAAAAGATCAATGAGAAATGATATAAAATGGTTGCGTATGCAGAGAGGAGGAGCCTGTTAGTCCCAAGAAGATAAAACATTAATGGAGGGATAAGGGACGGGGACGATGGAAGGTAAGGGAGTAAAGGAGGAGTCGGTGAAGGAGGGATAAGGGAGGCAGGGAGGATTATGTGAGGGGCATTCGACGGAGGATGGATTCTGGGAGGAGGAGAAGATTTGCTGTGAGCAGAGAGTTCTGCTGTGACTTTTGATCAGATTGAGGCACGAGATTGCTGGTTATGACACTTTTGATAAGGGGAGGCACCGAGTTGCTGGAGGTTTTGGGCACGGGGGCCAGGATATCCATAGATATCCTGGAGCTAGGTAGTTTTCCTAGTTGGCAGGGAGGACAGTAGTTTTGGGCAGTTATTTTCCTGTTTGTGGCAGGGTTGATCTAGTAGCAGGAAGCAGGAAGGCAGCAGCAAGGCACAGAGGCAATAGAAATTAGCATCAGAACCAGGTACTTTGTTAAGTTATGTATTTATTTCTTTCTGCCATGAAATCAGTATTTATTGATAAATCTAAGTTACTGAAGTTGTTGTTATGAAAATCCATATTATGCTAGGAATTTATTGTTTCAGTTTATGAAATAAAATGTTTATGAAACTTAATGATGTTTAGAAATATTAGGTTTTTACATTCAACCTCCTCTTATATAAACTAATTCTTTCCAATTTGTTTTCTACATGAGTGCTACATGTTATCCCCCAGTTTGCACAAGATGGATTTTCTGAAGAGTTGCCAAAGAATGAGCAATCAATGCTCATATTTGCAATTTTCAAAGTTCAACAAATCTTATAAAAGACCCCATTTTTTCCGCATTTCCACCATTGTAATAAATGTCCTAAGTATGAGAGATTGTAAAAGGCTATTGGCCACCCAAGACCAGGATTGAGCACATAATTTGGAGTTTTTTTTTTTTTTTTTTTCTTGTTAATTATTTTTTCCGCTTGCCTTAGTGAGAAGAAAAAATAATTTCTAAGTTTTTTCACTCAAATGACTTAGCTCCAAAGCCAGAGCATGTGTTGGCAAGCGGGTTTTGGCATGGAAAATCCAATGTCTAGTGTCTGAATGTATATGAACTCATAATAGAACATAGTGTCCGAGTCATTTGGAAATTGTGGCAAGGTTTGATAGGCTTTTTTAAAAGTTTTCTGTGAGTTAATTAAATTCCCGCAAAAATGGAATTTATTAATTCTGAGTCAATAAATGTAAAAAATATGGCATCACATGTTGTCAGATACCATATTTATAGTCGTTTTCCAGTCCAGAACACCATGTAAACCCGTATTTCCTATCTTTCAAGGCAAAAAGTGATTATTATCACTAAAAAATCAATATTACTCGAAAAATACAGAAAATGGGTAATTAATTTAAATCTCCTAAATTTTAGGAGAACTGGGGAACATGATTGAGACATTTTTTTTTCATATCCCCAGTTGACTGAGGCCTTGGGTGAGTTTAATTGAGGTAGGGTCCACATGATTGAGGTGATTTGGAGTTAGGAGGAGATCCAATGAGGGAACTCGACTCCCTTTCCTAAGTGGCACATTCCCAAACCCTAGTGCATCCTATAAGGGACCCACGCATCCCTTAACTCCCCCTCTCACTCCCCCTTACTCCTACTCTCACTTCCCTTCACTCGCCTCCACTCCCCTTTCAACTCCACACCTCTCCCATGTATCTCCTCTTCACTCCACGTAACTCCCTCATATCATCACGCTTTCCCTAGTCTTAAACCCTAACCCTAGCACATGCATCACTTGGGAATCATCACCCTTTCTCCTATATAAGAAAGGTCACCCCTCCATCCTCAGTTAGTTAGAATTCATGGGAAGAAGACTATGTTGTGTCATTTACATTTGATTAAAGGAATACAAAATACTTTGGAGCTTCATTGTGTTGTCTTGTGCAAATGTGTGGAGGATCTACTCCTATTATGGTTCTTTGAGTATGGTAAACGTCTCTTGCTAGCATTTCTTATTTGTCCATTGAAATAAGGTATTAGTAACTAGATTGTATTGCTAATCCTTGTTTTGTCACAAGTTAATCTTTGAATTCATGTTATTATTGCTTTAATTGCATGTTTTCTAGGGTTGTGTGTACGATATCTTAACGTTTCGCTTGCAAGGGTTTTCTAAGTTTGCAGGTTCTCTATCTTGGAGTGGAGGGTTCTTGATTGAAACTCTAGCATCTTCAAATGCATTCAAAGGAAGGATTCCCCTATTCAACACAACATTCTCACTCTAACTCCCAAGTTCCTGGTTTCAAATTTCTCTTTCCCCCTTCTCTCTCAAAATTTTATAAGAAAAATCTTCTTGTCCTTTGGTTTTCTGTTGCATGCAAGGTTCTGGTTTATCTTGAAATTTCAAATATGTTTTATATCAGTTGCATGCAGCCTTTAAAAGTTAGATCTGAGTTTTGTAAAAGTATTTTATCTATTTGCCAAGATCTAGCTTAATTTTGCTTCTAACTAGCCTTCAAATTCCTAACATTTTTTAGGTTTGTGATAGGCAAAAGTTTATTCTATTTTAAAGTATAAATGTGCAAGTTTGGTTGCTTTTCTTTGTTGATTTTATATCATCCAATAAGATCCCGAGGAGGTTAGCTATGTAGCTATCACTCCTTAGTTAATTTTTTGTTTTTAGTATATCTTAACCTAGAAAATTTTCACAAATTTTTGGGGTTGATCAAAGACACTCTTAAAGTGTTTTTGGTCATCTTTTGCATTTAATCCCTTGTTGTTTTAGTACAGATCTTACAGGTACAAGAGGAAATGTTGTTGAAATTTTGAAGTTTAGCCCCTATGATGTCCCATTCCCAAGAGTAGGCCAGCAGGGAGTGACTTAGTAGTCTATATGTTCCCGTAGACTGTAGTCAGGCACAAACAGGGAACAAGATGGAGAAATAAGGAGGAATTGATGGCTAAACGATGAATTAAGCCAAAATACTTAGGAAAAGTCACTTAAGCCTAAGTCAATGAAGAATTAGAATGAAAAGGTGTAAAGGGGGGCTTAATTAATTAATTAATCACTTTAGGAGGAAAGGCGCCTAGCTTAAGTGAGGTCAATGGTGAATTAGATTGGGAAATGTATAAAGAGAGGAATTTGACCTAATTCCTCATTATGCATTGTTATGATTTGATGTTGAGAGTTCCCAGAGGAAGAGGAGAGCCGACCTTACTGTTTTGTGGATTTCTGGAGGAAACCACCAAAATTGATCGGTTTCGGTCTTGAGAGACACACCCTAGCCCACCGGAGATACCATCCAGGTATTTCACTGTACTTTTCAGGAGTATCCATTGTAGAGTGCGCAACTCAGCTAGTGAGGGTGCAAGTTAGTTTGAGGGTTTGGAGAGCTGCACGAGATCCGTATCCAGATTGGGGTTTCCTTCCAACCCATTTGATATCCATCCAGGGCACTTTTATTGAGTCGTCTATTGTCAGATTCTAACGATGGAATCTTCCAGATTGACTCATTCATCCATTTAGGGTGCAACTCTTCCAGACAGACATTTGGTGTTGCATGCAGAGTTTCAGAGCAGATCCAGACAAATCCTTCCGACCCATTTCCTTATTTGGCGAGACGATCATTTTGAGCCATATAGAAACAGATTCCATTGGTGGAATCCTTTGGGGCGCATCCAATGCTCTAGGAGGTGCGCCAACCCCCCCAGGGATCCAGATCTAGTGCCTTAGAGACCAGATTCGAGATCTAACACTCACCCATTTCAGTCTAGAGGCCAGGGTGCTTCTTTTGGAGCAGTTTCCAGCATATTCCGATGGTTTGAACTTTCGAACGAGTTTTCCAGCTGGTAGTGGTTACTGTACTTAGCTGGAATCACATATTTTCACCGATATATCCGTGCATGCATCAGATCTGCTATCATCTTCCGATCACGGGTATTTTTATGTTATTTGATTCTATTCTAGTACTGATCCATGAGATCCGGCTGACGTTTATATTCTATATTTCCAGTAGGCTATTGTATTTCCATGCTCGAACCGTATTATACATGATATTGGGCAGTTGATGTTCTTTACTTCTGCATGCATCCTTATATGTTGTTTAAACCATAAATATGCAACATGCACATGCAATAACCAACATGCACATGGAATAAACAACATGCACTAGCAATAACAATAAATATCTTAAACACACAACTGAAACGCATCCAGAAACCCTCAGTGTATCAGAACTGCGAGACAGAGCATTAGATCAGTAGAAAATATCTTGATCAGCGGGATCAGGGATATTTCAGTGGTATCAGAGCTTTAGT
This sequence comes from Picea mariana, assembly GCA_032191745.1. Taxonomy (NCBI): domain Eukaryota; kingdom Viridiplantae; phylum Streptophyta; class Pinopsida; order Pinales; family Pinaceae; genus Picea; species Picea mariana. The sequence goes on from JASDQU010101101.1 coordinate 206,730, forward strand.
CCTGCTAGCCTGTGACTAAAGACAATGAATACAACAGAAGAACCAGATGGCCGTGAGCACGTAGGTGACGAATATGTCACTTACAACAGGCACAGGGAAAGAAGGGATAGACCTAACTTTCCTCCCTTTCCCCCTAGTTCAGAGGAAGAGGAAGAGGCACACAGAAAAGTAGAGAGAAGTGCAGAGCGCGAGGCTGAGCACGAAGCAAAGAGGAGGCTAGGTGATAGATATGTGCGACCTGAGGGTAGTGGTAAGGCCCCCGAGGATCCAGACGTAGCCTTCATGCAAGTTATCAGTGATATGCTAGTTAGTCAGCGGACCATGTCTCATTTTTTTGGCTCAGGTAGCGGATAGATTGGCTATGGTAGACATTCCGGGCACAGAAGCCACACATGCAGCACATGGGAACTCAGGGGCAGGTATTAGACCCCAGTCACCCACTCACACATATACCTCTGGGAGTAGGATTCCACGTCCATTGTTTCCCAATTTCCAGAGGACACCCGCGGTAGCAGCACAAAAACCAATAGCACAGAGATCGCCCACTCAGGCAGAGGACATTGCAGAGTATTGGAGAGAGTATGCAGCCTTGGGCCACGACATTCATCAGGATATGACCTTAGTCGAGTATTGTGGACTTAGACTCAGGAACCGTCCTAGAGAGCCACAAAGGGGAGGGAAACAGCAGCAGGGGCATAACAATGACTTCATCCAAAAAGTCGGTAAACTCACCATACCTTCTTTTGACAGATCGTCCAAATGTATCGCCCGAGCTTGGGTACAGAAACTAGACACCTACTACAAGCTCAACCAGATGACCGAGTCAGAGGCCATTAGTTTTTCCACCTTACACTTGGAGGGTGAGGCACATGAGTGGTGGTATCATGGATTGGTGACCTTGGGTCACAATCACATCACCTCCTACAGGGAGTTCACAGAGAGACTCATGGACAGATTTGATAGGAGGGATCCATAGATCCATTTTAGAGATCTAGCCCAGTTGAGACAAACTGGCACAGCAAAGGCATTCATCTCAGAGTTTCAGAGGGTAGCAGTGCCTGTGACAGACATATCTGAACCCCGATTGGTCATGATTTTCACAGAAGGGCTCATAGAACCCTTGAGAGGATGGGTGAAGGCCTACCGGCCTCATACCTTGCAGGATACAATCCGGTGCACTAGAGATTTGGCGGATTCACTGCCAAAAACTAAACCCTTCACTAAACCCTTTGTACCACAAAGAGACAAGGATCAGAAGAATCTTCTAAGGGAATGGAAGGGCAAGCGCAAGTTGGATGATGATACACGACGGAAGTTGATGAGGAAGAAGCTTTGCTTCTCCTGCAAAGACCCTTGGGTCCCCGGGCATAGATGCATGGGGAAGGGACAAATCCACTATATTGAAGTGGAATCAGATAGTGAGGAGGAGGATGAGGATATTCAGGCACCGACAAACAGTGATTCAGAGACTGAGACCACTCATGAGTCAGAGCAGTAGCCGAAGAAACCTCAGGTACCGGCAAGAGCACAACCCCAGGCTGAGGCAAAATCTGATAGAGAGGTGAAAGGGGGAACCATAGCCACCCTTTTAGGAGTACCCAGGTACAACACTCTCAGGCTCAAGGGTCTTGTACAAGGGCAATGCATGAAAACTTTAGTTGATGGTGGGGCCACCCACAACTTCATAGATGCATCCTTAGTAGCCAGGAGGGGGTTACGCACAGAGGAGTTTGAGGGATTCCATGTAGCACTGGCTGATGGATACACGATAACATGCTTGGACATGATCCCTGACCTAGAGGTCAAACTAGGCAACTACACCCTGAGTGACACATTCTATGTAGTTGATCTATCAGATATTGATGCTGTGTTGGTAGTACAATGGTTATACTCATTGGAGGATATTGGGTTCAACTATCAGATGTTGACCATGAGCTTCAGAGACACCAGTGGATCAAGAGTTGTGTTAAGAGGCATGTCTACAGGGGCGCCTCGAGCAATATCAACAAAAAGGATGGAGCGGATCTTTCGTCATGGTGATGTGGCTTACGCAGCAGGGCGTTGGATCACCACACGAAAGGACTCAGAGGGTAGGGAGTAGTACCATCCACAAATCAAAGAGCTTCTGGGACGTTCTGAGCCATTATTTGGGCCGATACCACCAGGGAGACCGCTAGACAGGGATTTTGAGCACATGATTGAGTTAGAGGCAGGGGCTACACCGGTGATTACAACACCATATAGGCACCCCAAGAAATTTAAGGACGAAATTGAGAAAGCAATCAAAGAATTGCTAGCTATGGGGCACATCAGACCCAAAAAGAGTCTGTTTGCATCTTCAGTCATCCTGGTATTGAAGAAGGATGGCACGTTACGGATGTGCATCGATTACAGAGTGCTCAGCAAGAAAACGATCAAGAATCGTTACCCCATCCCATGCATAGATGAGTTGATGGATGAGTTACATGGGGAAGTCTTTTTCACTAAGATTGATCTATGCTCAGGATACCATCAGATCAACATCAGGGAGCAAGAGATTGAGAAGACAACGTTCCGATGCCATTTCAGACACTTTGAGTTCTTGGTCATGCCGTTTGGACTAACCAATGCACCAGCCACTTTCCAGTCTTGCATGAACCATATCTTTAGAGGACAGTTGAGGAAGTACCTTTTGGTATTCTTTGACGATATATTGATCTATAGTAAGAAATGGGATGAGCATTTAGCACATTTGGGGAAGGTCTTGGATATTATGCAGACACATTCTTTATATGCCAAGGAATCTAAATGTGAATTTGGCATGAGAGAACTACTATACTTGGGGCATATCATCAGTGGGCAGGGAGTACAGGTTCACCAGGAAAATATCAGGGCCATTGTGGATTGGCCAATGCCCAAGAATCTCACGTAGCTGAAAGGATTCTTTGGGTTATGCAGTTACTATAGGCGGTTCGTCAAGGGTTTTTCACAGTTGGGAGAACCACTCATAGATCTGACCAAGAAGGGTGCTTTTCATTGGACAGAGGAGTCACAATAGACATTCAACAAAATGAAGGAGGTTATGAGAACATGCCCTGTTCTAGCCCTTCCAGACTTCTCGCAGCTGTTTGTCTTAGAGTGCGATGCATCAGGGGTGGGGATTGGAGCAGTCTTGATGCAGGGGGGCCACCCCATTGTGTTTGAGAGCAGAAAGATCGACGAGTCGGAGAGACTCTGTCCTATTTACAACAAGGAGATGCTAGCGATCATGCATGCTTTAACCAAATTTAGGCAGTATCTGGTTGGTAGCAGGTTTGTAGTGAAGACTGATCATAACAGTCTCAAGTATTTCCTTGATCAGAAAGACCTCACTGAGAGGCAACATAAGTGGGTCTCAAATATCCAAGCCTTTGACTTTGAAATTGAGTATGTCAAGGGAAAAAAGAATATCATGGCAGATGCCTTGTCCAAGAGGCCTGCAGGATTTTCGATGATGGACATTTGTACAGATTGGAAAGCTCATTTATTGGTGGAATACTCCAAAAACAAATTTTCTTGTGAGGTGATGGATGGACAAGTGATTGATGATAGATACCAGTTTCTTGATGACGTCAATTTCTACAAGGACCAGATCTACTTGGTTCCAGAATCCACCCTGAAGGGAAAAATTTTGAAGGTATGTCATGATTCGCCTACAGCAAGGCATCAGGGGTACTTCAAAACTTATAGCCAGTTCAGAGAGAGATTCTCATGGAAGGGTCTCAAGGATGATGTGCTGAAACACATATGAGAGTGCACGACTTGTCAGCAGAATAATTATGAGCAGACACACCCCGCAGGGTTACTACAACCTCTACCCATTCTAAAGCAGAAATGGGAGAACATCTCCATGGATTTCATTACAGGCCTCCCTAGAGTGCAGGGCAAGGACTGTATATTTGTGGTGGTTGATAGATTGACCAAATTTGCACACTTCTTCGCCATACCCACAGACTACAAGGCCATACAGGTAGAATAGTTGTTTTTCAAGGAGGTATTTCGGTTGCACGGGTTACCCAAGTAGATAGTTAGTGATAGGGATGGGTGCTTCATCAATGCATTTTGGCAGGAACTTTTCAGATTGACAGGCATAGAGCTAGCCACGAGTACCAGCTACTACCCACAGACAGATGGGCAGACAAAGATTTTCAACAAATGGGTGGAAGGGTATCTGAGGAACTATGTGGTGGGGGCAGCAACGCACTTGGGTGAGATGGTTGCATATGGTGAGTATTGCTACAACACAACTCACCATATGTCTACCAGGATGTCACCGTTTAGAGCATTGTATGGATACGATGCACCCTCCTTTATAGAGACTGTGTTTGGGGACAACAGGGTCTCGGGGGCCAAGGATTGGGTGGAGGAGAGTTAGAGGATTCTTCAATCATTAAGGGAGAAATTGTAGTTAGCTCAGAATCAATAGAAGATGTATGCAGACTGACACCGAGTTGAGCGCAGTTTTGAGGTAGGGGATTTGGTTTTCCTGCGATTACAGCCATACCGTCAATCCTCCTTGAAGAGGAGCGGAGCATAGAAGCTGAAGCCAAAGTTCTACAGGCCATACAGAGTCATCAGGAGGGTAGGTGAGGTGGCATACGAGCTAGAGCTACCAGAAGGTAGCAAGATTCATAACGTCTTTCACGTCTCTTGCCTTAAAAAGGTTGTGGGACAATAGGTTATCATTTCAGAGGAGTTACCACCCTTGGATGAGGAGGGTCAGTTGGAACTAGTGCCAGAGGAGGTACTAGAGTAGAGAGAGCACAGATTGAGGAGAAGGGTCATCAGAGAGTGCTTGGTTAGATGGAGAGGTCTTCCAGTGGAGGATGCCACATGGGAGGGAGAGCATATCTAACAACACTTAGGATTGATATTGCTTGAGGACAAGCAATCTCGGGAAGGGAGGATTATGATGTCCCGTTCCCAAGAGTAGGGCAACAGGGAGTGACTTAGTAGTCTATATGTTCCCGTAGACTATAGTCAGGCACAAACAGGGAACAAGATGGAGAAATAAGGAGGAATCGATGGCTAAACGATGAATTAAGCCAAAATACTTAGGAAAAGTCACTTAAGCCTAAGTCAACGAAGAATTAGAATGAAAAGGTGTAAAGGGGGGATTAATTAATTAATTAATCACTTTAGGAGGAAAGGTGCCTAGCTTAAGTGAGGTCAATGGTGAATAAGATTGGGAAAGGTATAAAGGGAGGACTTTGACCTAATTCCTCATTATGCATTGTTATGATTTGATGTTGAGAGTTCCCAGAGGAGGAGGAGAGCCGACCTTATTGTTTTGTGGATTTCTGGAGGAAACCACCACCATTGATCGGTTTCGGTGTTGAGAGACACACCCTAGCCCATAGGAGATACCATCCAGGTATTTCACCATACTTTTAAGGAGTATCCATTGCAGAGTGCGCAACTTAGCTAGTGAGGGCACAAGTTAGTTTGAGGGTTTGGAGAGCTACACGAGATCCGTATCCAGATTGTAGTTTCCTTCCAACCCATTTGAGATCCATCCAGGGCGCTTCTATTGAGCCATCTATCGTCATATTCTGATGGTGGAATCTTGCATATCGACTCATTCAACCATTTAGGGCGCAGCTCTTCCAGACAAACATTTGGTGTTGCATGCAGAGTTTCAGAGCAGATTCAGACAAATCCTTCTGACCCATTTTCTTATTTGGAGAGACGATCGTTTTGAGCCATACAGAAGAAAATTTCATTGGTGGAATCCTTTGGGGTGTATCCAATTCTCCAGGAGGTGTGCCAACCCCCCCAAGGGTCCAGATCCAGTGTCTTAGAGACCAGATTCGAGATCTGACACTCACCCATTTCAGTCTAGACACCAGGGCGCTTCTTTTGGAGCAGTTTCGAGCGCATTCCAATGGTCTGAAATTTCATATGAGTTTTCTAGCTGGTAGCAGTTACCGTACTTCACTGGAATCACATATTTTCGTCGATCTATCCGTGCATGCATCATATCTGCTATCATCTTCTGATCATGGGTATTTTTATGTTATTTGATTGTATTCCAGTATTTATCCATGAGATCCGGCTGACGTTTATATTCTATATTTCCAGTAGGCTATTGTATTTCCATGCTCGAACCATATTATACATGATATTGGGTGGTTGATGTTCTTTACTTCTGCATGCATCCTTATATGTTGTTTAAACCATAAATTTGCAACATTCACATGCAATAACCAACATGCACTCGCAATAACCATAAATATCTCAAACACACAACTGAAACGCATCCAGAAACCCTCAGTGTATCAGATCTGCGAGACAGAGCATTAGATCAGTAGCAAATATCTTGATCAGCGGGATCAAGGATATTTCAGCCCCTTCCAGGACCCTCCCAAGGCTCCTAGGAGCTTTGTATTTGATCTTTCTATCATAAAAAGATTTGTAAAACACTTGATCTCTCCATATAAAGGTCAAGTGTTCATAAAAAAGAAAAGTAGTTTCATCTTGTAATAAAGTTAGCGAGCCACAAAGCTCATCTTTAGTTGTTTCCCCTTCCCCTTGGGGGGAAACTGGTGTTTTGTGTGTTTTCTTGCTTTTCGCGGTTGTTTCCTGTTTCATTGAGTTCTTTTAGTTTCTCATGCATAAACAAGATAAAATTTACTCACATCATTTAAATAAAAGTCTTAAAATCAACTGCAAATTCTAGGTTTGCTTATTACTAGTTTCAATTTTGCAAAGTTATTGGAATAAACCCCAACTATTCAAATCTAAGTATGCAAGCCCATTGCCACGCTCAAGTGCTTCAGTGACCCAGAAATGATTTGAATAGTGCATGTTAGTATAATTAGGACAATATCTAAGTGGTATTATTCATCTAAGACCTCTACCCTGGGTGGAGTGTGTCAAATCACTTGGTAACTCATCTCGTTGGATTTGCGACACACCCAACCGGCAAGTTTTAGATTGGTGAATAATACATAAGGAGGCCATATTCAATTTTTCACACAAAGAGTGGGGACCCCAACTTTAATCCCCACTTCACAGTCTCAAAAAATTTCTAAAAACACCAAATCCCTTAATTAAAATACTCAAGATAAAACTAACACGACACTTTCATCACATCACACTTTACTGTTTTATTTTTGGCACCGGTCTTTCAAGTTTATCTATATTTTTGTTTATAGATGCAAATGCTTATCTTTATTTTATGTGATGATTGATAAAAGTTCATGGTTGATTGCACAGGCGGTATCCTTTTTTGGTTAATCTCATGTTGTGCTAATCTTATCTTGTGTTCAAAAATTTATAAACTCCTAGAAATAAGTGCTTTATTTTCTTAGATTAGACAAAGCCTTAGATTTTTTCTCATAGGGACTACCCCCCTTGGCTTCACTAGGAGTTGGCCTAGACGGAGGAGTTGAGGATCAGGTGATAGCACCTTGACTCGAGACTTTCCCCCAAGGACACACCAAGTGGATTGAAGGTTTCTTCCATGTTAACCCAGGTATGTATTAGGACGCCAACATTTTTGGCGCCGTTGCCGGGGATAAACTTTTCTATTCTCGGGTCATGACTTGTTTTTCCTTTTAGTTTTACTTAGTTTTCTTTTTTATGCTTGTAGCTTATTAGAAATAGACTCAACGATCTGGCGACTCCACTAACTTCAAATTTAACTAGGTATTCTACTAGGAGGAACTCAAAAGGCCTACTTAACCTCATTCCTGAACCTGAGAAGGTTTATCGAAGGAGGTTAGCCAAAGCCTCTTATCGTAGAGTACTTAGTCATTTAGGAACATAGTTAATTTTTGATATACACTTTCTCTTTGTTGATCAAAGTTTTATTTCAGAAATGTCTATCTATAATAAATGTGACTTTACTGCAATTAATAATTATCCGCATGCTTTACTTGAAAAAGCCATAGAAAAACTTCCTAGTTTCCAGAGTAACAATGCTATATCAGCTAAAATGAACATCAAAGCTTTCATGAGATGTACTAACAAATGGTGTGCAACTCATGATTATGAAGATGTCAAAATGAAATTATGTGTCTTATCCTTAGAAGATATTTTCTTAGATTGGTATGAAGATCTTCCTGACAACAAATATAAAACGCTCAAAGAACTTACATATGACTTCATTGAAAAGTGGGGGGAGAAGAAAGATCATCGTTAGTTGTTAGCAGCCCTTAACTCAATCAAGAAAAATGAGAATGAATTCAACCAAAAGTTTAATGAACTTGTCTCCGGTATGCATTCTGACATCAAGCCTCCTAATGATGTTATCCTAATATTTTATGTCGGGGCCTTCGGAGGGGAAATGAGATACCAACTTAGAGATAAGGAACCCCTCAACCTCAAGTCAGCTCAAGAGATAGCAGTCAAAATAGATAAGAACATGCAAGCATTAGGAAAGCCCAACATTCCTGGTTTCAATAGAGGAAGCACTTCTAGGTAAACAAAGGCTAAGGATAAGGCTGCGGCTGCAACTCCCGAAAATAAAGACCCGAATTTTGACCTCCTAAAGGTCGTTAATAATATGGTCAAACAAATGGAAGCTACCCATGCTACTCAACTTGGTTCCATGCAAAACAGGTTGATAGCAATGGAGAGATCACAAAATAACAGGTTTCAACCTAGACATAATAATGATTGGTGGCAGAGAAAAAATCCCCCTCAAGACAAAATTCCACCCAATCAATTAGAGTCCAATAATGTGGTTCATGAAGCACCACCTTTCTGCAAAGCATGTGAAGACTTTCATGAGGAGTCTACTTGTCCAATATTTTGTCAGATTAATGAACAAGGCCTTCCTCAAACAAGCAACTATGTAGGTCAGCCCAGAAATGTCAACCATATCAATACTTTTGGTGAATCCCATCCTCTATCTATGGATTATTGGCTTCAAATGAAAGAGAGGAGTGAGCCGACACAAAAATTGGTTGAGGAATATGATAATGTAACTAAACTATATGGTCACAAACCTACAAGTGAGCAGATCTTAGAGCAAGGCACAGAGGAATTGTTTACCATAGGAAAGGAAAAGAAGGAACTAGTAGCTCTCAAAACAACTTTCCAAAGGTAACTAGTCCCATACAAACTCCAACTGTTAAAATAAATGTTGATCTAGGTAGTTGGATAACAAATGCAAAGGTATTGGTTTCAGTGTCAGATCTACTCAAAATTCCTTCACAGAAAGAAAAGCTTCTGCAAACTATAGATCCTCCAAGAAATAAGGTTATTTCAAGTAATAAAGTTATTCCAAGTAAAGATTCTCCAAAAGAACAAGAAAGGGCTGTGGAACAACATGAATATCCTTCAGTGGTCTTGACTAGTAGAGATAGGACTAAGGAAGAAAATCATCCTTTCTTTGTCTCACTTGAAATAAATGAGCAGTGGCTACACAACTGCATGTATGATTCACGGGCTTCGTCAAATATTATCACAAAGAAGATTATGCAAAGGTTAGGGATAAAAATTACAAGGCCTTATTAGAATGTGTGTGCCATGAACTCTAGAGAAATAGAAACACACAAAATAATTATAGATCTCCCAGTTAAGCTAGCCTTCCATCCTAGCTTTTATTTCAAAATGGACGTCCTTGTCATAGATGTACCAGATGCATGGGGGATGCTATTATCTAGAAAATGGGGAGAAGTAATGGGTGGTTGTTTGAATATGGATTTGAATTTTTCTACTATTCCATACCCTCCTCCTTCAACTGAAAACTTCAAACTCTTTAGGGAAACCGAGAGGAAATATCACATAGAGGACCCTAAAGAACAGTTTAATGATTTTATTTACCAAGTGTTTGATATGGGTGACTTCTCCATTTGTTCTAACTTCTTAGCTCCAGTTCAAGATAAGTTTAAAGATGAAAAAGTTAGTGATAAAGCATGGAGAATGAATTTTGATGGAGTTCACTCTAGATCAGGCAAAGGGGCAGGCATTGTGTTAAAATCTCCAATAGAAAAGACTTACAATTTTGCATTCAGACTTGAGTTTGATGTAACTAATAATGTAGCAGAGTATGAGGTAATTTTGCTAGGCTTAGAAGTTGCTAAGGACATGGGTGTCAAAATTCTCAATATAAAGGGTGACTCAGACTTAGTGATTCTCCAAGTTAAGAACAAGTATGCATGCAGAAGTGAGAGGCTTAGATAATACATAAATGCTATATGGGATACCATGGAATACTTTGATGCCCTAGATCTCATTGCTATCCCTAGAGAACAAAACAACTTAGCTGATATTCTAGCTATAGTAGCTTCTACCCTCCAACCCTCAGAAGACCTAATGAAAGGTGAAGGTAAGCTGGAGATAATATTTAGGCCATTTGTCCCAGATAATGTTGACAATTGGCAGGTTTTCAAGGATGACAAACAAATTCTAAGGTTCATCCATAACTTAGAAGAGTTCTCAGACTTCAATGTGAGCTACAAAGAGGATGGAAAGGAATATGTTGAAAAGGATAATCCCATCAAAAATCCAGTACCTAGAGGTATAGCTGCCCTAGAAGAAATTTTTGACTGGCATGACATGTATAAAAAGAAAAAAGAAACAATAAAGCCTGAAAAATATATTGAAATAAACATTGAGACAGAAGAAGTCCCAAGAATGATCAAAATTGGAAAAGGAACCACAGAAAAGGAAAGGAAGGAACTAATTAGCCTAGTCCAAGAGCATAGGGAGGCGTTTGCCTTCACCTATGATGAACTCAAAGCATACAAAGAAGATGTGTTTCAACACACGATCCCTCTCAAAGATGACAAAAGACCTTTTCGACAAAAACTTAGGTGAATAAATCCTAAGCTGGCACCTCTAGTTCAAGCCGAGTTAAAAAAGATGTTGGTCGCTTGAATCATTGCTCCAACCAAAGATTCTTCTTGGTGTTTCAATTTAGTGGTTGTTAGAAAAACGAATGGAGGGATTAGACTATGTATTGATTTTAGAAATTTGAATCTTGCATGTATTAAAGACAACTATCCCCTCCCCAACATGGAAACCCTACTCTAAAGGGTAACTGGTTCCAAGATTATGTCCATGTTGGATGGCTTCTCAGGTTATAACCAAGTTTTGGTGAGGAAGAAAGATCAAAACAAAACTACCTTTACCACTCCTTGGGGCACTTTTGAGTATCTAAGGATGCCTTTTGGTTTGTTTAATGTGGGTGACACTTTTCAAAAGGCCATGGATTTTTTTTTTCATGAACTAATGGGAAAAATCATAGAAATCTACCAGGATGACATAACAGTATTTTCCAAAAAAAGATCAGATCACATAAGTCATCTCAGGCAGGTTTTTGAAAGATGTCGAAAATATGGCATCTCCTTGAACCCAGCTAATTCCAGCTTGGGTGTTGACGAAGGCAAGCTGCTAGGTCATATCATAGCAGAAGATGGGGTAAAAATGGATCTTGAAAGGGTCGAAGCCATAAAAAAAGTTCCTCTACCCCCAACCAAGAAATCCCTTCAATCCTTTCCTGGACAAATAAACTTCGTCTAACAATTTATTCCTAACTTAGCTGAGTTAATGAAACCACTCCTCAAGTTATTAAAGAAACATGCTAAGTATGAGTGGTCAGAAGAAGGAAAGATTACTTTCAAAACTATTAAGGCTGCAATTGGCAAATCACCAGTGCTAATTAGTCTTGATTATTCAAAGGATTTTCAAATCTTCTCCTTTGCTTCTAAAGATACTATTGAAAGGGTGTTGCTCCAGAAGAATAATGAGGGTCATGAGCAACCTATTGCTTTCTTGAGTAACACACTTCAAAATTCAGAGCTTAACTATACTAGTATGGAAAAGCAAGCATATAACATAGTTACTGACTTAACGAGAACTGTGACCTCAAAATGAGAACTCTAGCCCTTAAAACCCATATTTTTGCGTAAAAAACATGAAAATCAACCTCCAAATCAAAAAGTGGTGCTACTAGTAGCACCATTTTTTTAAGCGTGATCAAAATTACAACATTTTTCGAACACGACTTTCGAAACTCAAACAGTAGCTTAGAAAAACCTTAAAATCAACACCTAAATCAAAAAGTGATGCTACGTAAAAAAATTGTTTTTCCTAAACGTGAAAATCATAGCTATTTACGACCTAATTGAAATTGTGATATTGACAACAAAACCCTATGTAAATAAACAACCCAAAATTGGACTCCAAATGGTCCCTTGAAATTTTATTTACAAATTTTATTTATATTTTTTTAATTTACATTAAAAAACAAATAAATAGAAAGAACAAAATCTTCACAAATAAATATTTTTTTTAAATGACCAAAAAACACATTAAAAAATATATATTATAAATTCAATTAAAAAAAATAAAATTAAAAAACAATGTGAAAAAGAAAAATAACTAAAAAGAAACACACACACAAAAAAAAGTTTTCCTCCAAAAACAAGAATTAAAAAAATAATTATATATATATTTTACAAAAGAATCATTTAAAAAACCTTTAAAATGTAATTAAACAAAAAAAATTAAACAAAAAATACTTTAAAAAGGCAAAAAAAAAAAAATTCAACAAAAAGATATCTAAAAAAAAATGGTGAACTAAAACTTTAAAATTAAAATAAAAGACAAAAAGTTCAAAAATATATATTTTAAAAACAATATTTAAATGGAAACAAAACAATTTTAATAAAAACAATAAGGAAATAATAAAAAGAAAATTTTAAAACCAATTTTAAAATAAACTTCTAAGCATATTTAAAAAAAAAAAAGAAAACCAAAATTTAAAAAGAAAATTAAAAACAATTTTACAATACAAAAACTATCAATTTTAATTGAAACTAAAGTAAAAAAATAGAAAAAAACAAATATAAACAAATTTAATAACATTTAAAACAAAAAAATAAAATACAATTTTGCAATTGAAATAACATAAAATTTTAATTAAAATTAAAAAATAAATAAAAATTACAAACCTACATATTATTGGGGTGTCGTTGGGGGCGATTCCCGGCATCACCCCAGCCCCTGGGGGCTAAGCCTTGGTCCCACGGGGCCAAGGCTTAGCCTGTTGGGGCTGGGGTGATGTCGGGCATCACCCCAGCCCCCAGGGGCTAAGCACTGGTCCCACGGGGCTGAGGCTTAGCCCATGGGGGCTAGGGTGATGCTCAACATCACCCCAACCCCCATGGGCTAAAACCTAGTCCCACGGGGCTAAGGCTTAGTCCATGGGGGCTGGGGCGATTCCCGACATCACCCCAGCCTCCACGGGCTAAGCCTTGGCCTCGTGGGACCAGGGCTTAACCAATGGGGGCTGGGGTGATGCCCGAAATCACCCCCCATGACACCCACGACGCCCATGCTGGTTGAGCGTTGTGGGTGTCGTGGGGGTGATGTCGGGCATCACCCCGGCCCCTGGGGGCTCGGGTGATTCTGGGCTAAGCCTTAGTCCCGTGGGACCAGGGTTTAGCCCCTGGGGGCTAAACCCTAGTCCCACGGGGCTAAGGCTTACCCCATGGGGGCTGGGGTGATGCCCGACATCACCCCCCATGGTTACCCCCTTTTTTTTTCTAGATTTAGCTTAGTTTATATATTTGTTTTGTTTTTTGTTTTTTTTTTCCTCTTTAGTTTTTTAAGTTTCTATGTGATCTTTTTTATTATCTAAATTTGTTTTTTTATTTTTATTTTTAATTTCAATTCTTTTATTTTTCTTAGTTTTTAATTTATATAAAAAAAATGAATTATATTTTTTTGTTAAATATTAAAAAATAGTGCTATTTAACTACAATTTTTTTTCCATGTATTGAAGTAAAGGTAAACATTGTGTTAAGAATGGTGTTTTCCACTATATTTTAAAAGTATGGAACAATAAATTAATTAAGAAGACACAATTATATGAAAAATCGTAACTTCAAAAAAGTAAATGGTAAAAAATATTTTTAAGATTGAAAGAAGCATGGAAAAATGACTAAAAACACCATTGAAAAAAAAAAAATTGGAAAAAATGAAAATAGATGAAAAATAAGCATTTAATTTTTTTTTTGGTAAACATTGTGGATTGAAAAATTTAAAATATCGAAAAACCACCTAAAAAGTGAGAGGGGGGTGCTACCGGTAGCACCATTTTTAAAAACGGGGTAAAAAATTGGACCCCCCAAAAAACGAAAACTTTGTAGAGTTCTCGTTAAGTTGGTAACTATGTTATATGTCTTAGTCAAATCTCTCAAACATTTCCGAGTATACATAGGATACTCAAAGATTGTGGGGTATGTCCCTCACGCAGCAGTAAAGGATATCCTTGGTCAGCAGGATTGTTTGGGAGATAGAGGAAAGTGGGTTTCTAAAATACAAAAATATGAATTAGAAATAAAACCCACTAAGTTGATTAAAGGTCAGGGTTTAGCTCAAATGCTCACCAAAAGAAATGAACAAGTGTTGGACTTAGTATGCCAAACCAATCAAACTAGGCCAACCTTGTCATTAGAGCTTCAAAAGTTAGAACAACACCAATGGTATGCAGATATCATATACTTTCTTTCAAACCTTACTTGGCCAAGTCATTTGATTGGTCACAAGAGGAGGGCTCTAAGGTTGAAAACAACAAAGTATTGTATCATTCAAGACGGCTTGGGGTGGAAGAACCCCGATGGAGTGATACTCAAATGTGTTGATGTGCTAGAGTCTAAGAAACTTTTGATTGACTTCCATTCAGGATTTTGTGGTGGACACTTTATGGCCAAAACTACCACCCACAAAATCCTCAGAGTAGGTTATTATTGTCTTACCATTTTCTCAGATGTACAAAAAATCATCAGGGGTTGTCAGCAGTGTCAACTATTTTCAGGGAAGAAAAAGCTAACAGCCTTGCATCTTCAGCCTGTGGCTGTCGAAGCTCCTTTTCAGCAGTGGGGGCTTGACTTTATAGGTCAGTTCAAAGATAATTCAAGTAATGGTTTTACTTGGATAAGTACAACCATTGATTATTTCACTAAGTGGGTAGAAGCAATACCCACTAAGCATGCAATCGATAAAGTAGTAATAGATTTCCTTGAAGATAGGATAATCACTCGGTTCGGTGTGCCCGCCAAGATTACCACTAATAATGTCAAGGCCTTCAGTTCTACAGATTTATCTAATTTTTGTTTCAACTATGGCATTGTGTTGTCCCACTCTTCAAACTATTATCCCCAAGGTAACGGTCTTACTGAATCCAGCAACAAAAACTTAATGAATATTCTCAAAAAAATGGTAGGGGATAATAAGAGGTCATGGGACAACAAAATAAAGTTTGCATTATGGGCGGAAAGAATAACTAAAAAGAGTTCCACCGGTAAAAGCCCCTTCGAGCTTGTCTACGGTCTTGATGCCACCTTGCCAGTTCAGCTTAAGCTTCCACTGTATCAGTTTGTTCAAAAGTATGGTTTAGATGAAGATTTCCAGTAGAACAGGATTGATCAGTTGATAGAGTTAGATGAGATTAGACAGAAATCTTTAGATCAAAGCATAAAGAATCAGAGAAAAGTAAAAAGGACTTTTGGCAAGTCTTCATGACATAGAATCTTTCAAGAAGGGGATACAGTCCTTCTTTGGGATAAAAGAAGGGAAACGCCAAGTAGCCATGGGAAGTTTGACAGCTTATGGATAGGTCCATATATTATACAAGGTTCAACCGACAGAGATTCATTCTATTAAACAAGTTGGATGGTGAAATTTTTCCCTACCAGTCAACGACCAACTTCTCAAATTGTTCTTCACAGAGGTCATCTGATGCCCATGGGGGAATCTACTGTATCATACTCTCTAACCCTTATCTTTGTACTTTATGCTTTGTATTTTATGTACATCATTTATTTTGTATTATATGCACATGTATACTAACACTTTCATTATTATATGCACATGTATATATGCTTTGTTGTATTATATGTATTTTTACTTTATCATTTTGCAAATTGTGTATAATGTTGGTTTTTATATGGATATGATATTTGGCATGTGTCAATGATGCAGGAAGCGTAATTCTAGATTCTCGTATAGTCTCCTACATATTTATAGATCAACCACACGTCCCCATATGAAGCCAATGTTATCCACCAGTTTGCACAAGCTGGATTTTCTGAAGAGCCACCAGAGAATGAGCAATCAATGCTCATATTTGCAGTTTTTAGAGTTCAACAGGTCTTATAAAAGACCCTATTTTTCTGCATTTCCATCATTGTAATAAATGTCCTAAGCATGAGAGATTGTAAAAGACTATTGGCCACTCAAGACCAGGAGTGAGCACATAGTTTGGAGTGTTTTGTTTTACTTGTTAATTATTTTTTCAGCTTGCCTTAGTGAGAAGAAAAAATAATTTCTAAGTTTTTTCACTCAAATGACTTAGCTCCAATGCCGGAGTATGTGCTGGCAAGCAGGTTTTGGCATTGAAAATCCAATGTCTAGTGTCTGAATGTATATGAGCTCATACTAGAATATAGTGTCAGAGTCATTTGGAAATTGCGGCTAGGTTTGATAGGTTTTTTTAAGTTTTCAGTGAATTAATTAAATTCCCGCAAAAATGGAATTTATTAATTCTGAGTCAATAAATGTAAAAAATATGGCATCATATTTTGTCGGATGTCATATTACAGCCGTTTTCCAGTCCATAACACAATGTAAACCCCTATTTCCTATTTTTCAAGGAAAAAAAATGATTATTATCACTAAAAAAATCAATATTACTCTAAAAATACGGAAAATGGGCAATTAATTTAAATCTCCTAAACTTTAGAAGAACCGGGGAACATGATTGAGACATGTTTTTTTCATGTCCCCAGTTGACTGAGGACTTGGTTGAGTTTAACTGAGGTAGGGTACACATGATTGAGGTGATTTGGAGATAGGAGGAGATCCTAATGAGGGAACTCGACTCCCTTTCCTAAGTGGTGCATTCCCAAACCCTAGCGCATCCTTTAAGGGACCCACACATCCCTTAACTCCCACTCTCACTCCCCCTTAATCCTACTCTCACTTCCCTTCACTCACCTCCACTCTCCTTCACCTTCCTCCACTCCCCTTTCAACTCCACACCTCTCCCACTTATCTCCTCTTCACTCCACGTAACTCTCTCATATCCTCATGCTTTCCCTAGTCCTAAACCCTAACCCTAGCGCATGCATCAAATGGGAATCATCACCCTTTCTCCTATATAAGAAAGGTGACCCCTCCCTCCTCAGTTAGTTATAATTCATGGGAAGAATACTGTGTTGTGTCATTGCCATTTGATTAAAGGAATAAAAAAGACTTTGAAGTTTCATTGTGTTGTCATGTGCAAATGTGTGGAGGATATACTCCTATTATGGTTCTTTGAGTAGGTAAACGTCTCTTGCTAGAATTTATTATTTGTCCATTGAAATAAGGTATTAGTAAACTAGATTGTATTGTTAATCCTTGTTTTTTCACAAGTTAATCTTTGAATTCATGTTATTATTGCTTTAATTGCATGTTTTCTAGGGTTATGTGTAGGATATCTTAACGTTTCGCTTGCAAGGGTTTTCTAAGTTTGCAGGTTCTCTATCTTGGAGGAGTAGAGGGTTCTTGATTTAACCTCTAACATCTTCAAGTGTATTCAAAGAAAGGATTCCCCTCTTCAACACAACATTCTGACTCCATCGCCCAAGTTCCTAGCTTCAAATTTCTCTTCCCCCCTTCTCTCTCAAAATTTTATAAGAAAAATTCTCGTCCTTTGGTTTTCTGTTGCATGCAAGGTTCTGATTTATCTTGAAAGTTCAAATTTGTTTTATATCAGTTACATGCATCCTTTAAAAGTTAGATCTAAGTTTTGTAAGAGTATTTTATCTATTTGCCAAGATCTAGCTTAATTTTGCTTCTAACTAGCCTTCAAATTCCTAGCATTTTTTAGGCTTGTGATAGGCAAAAGTTTATTCTGTTTTAAAGTATAAATCTGCAAGTTTGGTTTCTTTTCTTTGCTGATTTTATATCAGTCAATAAGATCCTGAGGAGGTTAACTATTTAACTATCACTCCTTAGTTATTTTTTTGTTTTTAGTATAGCTTAACTTAGAAAATTTTCACAAATTTTTGGGGTTCATCAAAGACACTCTCAAAGTGTTTTTGGTCATCTTTTGCATTTAATTCCTTGTTGTTTTAGTGCAGATCTGACAGGTAGAAGAGGAAATGCTGTTGAACTTTTGAAGTTTAGCCCCTTCTAGGACCCTCCCGATGCTCCCGAGAGCTTTGTATTTGATCTTTCTAGCATAAAAAGCTTTGTAAAACACTTGATCTCTCCATATAAAGGTCAAGTGTTCAAAAAAAAGAAAAGTAGTTTCATCTTGTAATAAAGTTAGCGAGCCACAAAGCTTGTCTTTATTTGTTTCCCCTGTCCCTAGGGGGGAAATTGGTGTTTTGTGTGTTTTCTTGCTTTTCGGAATTGTTTCCCGTTTCATTGAGTTCTTTTAGTTTCTCATGCATAAACAAGATAAAATTTACTCACATCATTTAAATCAAAGTCTTAAAATCAACTGCAAGTTCTAGGTTTGCTTATTACTAGTTTCAATTTTGCAAAGGTATTGGAATAAACCCCAACTATTCAAATCTGAGCATGCAAGCCCGCTATCACGCTCAAGTGCTTCGGTGACCCTAAAATGATTTGAATAGTGCACGCTAGTATAATTAGGACAATCTCTAAGTGGTATTATTCATCTAAGACCTCTACCCTAGGTGGAGTGTGTCAAATCACTTGGTAACTCGCCTAGTTGGATCTACAACACACCCAGTCGACAAGTTTTAGATTGGTGAATAATACATAAGGAGACCATATTTACTTTTGTACACAAAGAGTAGGGACCCTGACTTTAATCCCCACTTCACGGTCTCAAAACTTTTCTAAAAACACCAAATCCCTTAATTAAAATACTCAAAATAAAATTAACACCGCACTTTCATCACATCACACTTTACTGTCTTATTTTTGGCATTGGTCTTTCAAGTTTATCTATATTTTTGTATATAGATGAAAATGCTTATCTTTATTTTATGTGATGATTGATAAAATTTCATGGTTGATTGCACATGCGATATCCTTTTTTGGTTAATCTCATGTTGTGCTAATCTTATTTGGTGTTCAAAAATTTATAAACTTGTAGAACTAAGTGCTTTATTTTTTTAGATTAGACAAAGCCTTAGATTATTTCTCATAAGGACTATCCACCTTGGCTTCACTAGGAGTTGGCCTAGATGGAGGAGTTGAGGATCAGGTGACAACACCTTGACTCGAGACTTGCCCCCAACGACATGATGAAATAATGCAACTGCAAAGAGTATTCTTATTATTATTTGATATATTATTCATTGTATCAATCCCCATTGTGGATTGATCATGTCGGCTATTGTAATAGGACCAAATCCCCTTTTGCGGATTGGTCAAATGATAATTATAATAGGCAGAATAAGAAGTCGGCCCCATCAGATATTAAAGAGGCCCCATAACATAATAAAGGTGGTTATAACCACCCAGTTGGAGAAGTCGGCCCTGCCAGTGAAGAGACACTTCACACGTGCCGGTCTAATATAAATAAGGAGGCTAGTGCCTCACTTAGACACATAACTCACTTGCTCATTTTGTGAGACAAGTTTCGGATCTACAATTAGAGAAGAAGGAGAGAGAGTGGCACATATCTGGGAGAGGATATTATGTATTAGTTTAAGAGATCTCTTGGCATTGTATTGGCTATCTATAATAAGGAAGTTTTGTTGGGTTTTCTTCCCCTAGAGGGTTTCCCAGGATAAATGTTGTGTCTCTTGTGATTGTGTATTTCTCAGTGATCTTGCATTATGCTATTGTTATCTAATATGCAAAGAACTATAATAATAGCTTAAACATTAACATGGTATCAGAGCCAAGCTAAAGGAAGCATCTTTCACAAGTGAAAAACGCCACTATTGTCGTACATGAAAATTAGGGATTTTTGACGGTGAAGCTTTTCAGCCCCAAAACCATCTAGAAAAGTGCACCCTCCCCTAAGGATCACTTTGGCACTCTCAGCGCACCTTTTCAGTGACTGAATCTCCCGGAAAGTGAAACCCTATTTTCACAAAGTACCAGAAGTACCAGAAGTACCAGAGCACCAGAGGTAACAGAAAACCAGAAGCACCAGTCCAGAAATCTGCAGATCAAATTTGGAGGAGAAAAAGATGGATTTTCTCAGATCCAAACACACCAGGCTACTTGCCTCATCCAAGTGCACCTCCTGGTAAGTTCAGATTTTGATTTTGAGCACTTTCATTTTTTGGTCATTTTCCTAGCTCCAGGTAAAGATGTCTGCAAGCATTAAGCTTTTTGACAAGCTAGAAGGAGTGGAAAACTTTCGTGCCTGGAAGTATAGGATTGGCCTCATTCTTGAAGAGAATTACCTAGCAAGATTTGTCAAAGAAGAAGTACCGGAACCCGCCGATGCTGCAAAAAAGGCAAAGCATCAAAAGGACACAATCAGGGCCAAAAGAATCATTGCAGATTCAATCAAAGACCACCTGATTCCTTATGTGTCATCTAAGAAGATTTCGAAAGAAATATTTGATGCCTTGACCAGACTATATGAAGGAAAGAACATAAACCAGAAGATGAATCTAAGAATTCAACTGAAGAATACAAGGATGCAGAAAGGAGAAACGATTAAGGAATACTTCTCTAGAATATTAGAATTCAAAGAATAGTTAGAAGCTATTGGAGATACCATAGACAAATAGGAACTCATAAAGACAGCCCTAAATGGTCTCACAAGACCTTGGGTTGCATTCATCCAAACGATATGTGCCAAAACGGAGAAAATGAAGTTTGATAGTCTATGGGAAGAATACATCCAAGAAGAAACAAGAGTAGCGAATCGTGAAGCGTTACTAGCAAGAGATGATGATGAAGCCCTAGCTACTCACACCAAAGGAGGAAGGAAGAAACCCTACTTCCAAAAGGAGACTCCTAAAGAGCCTCAACAGTCAAACAAATTCAATCATAAAGAATCTCATCCAAGGAGATTTCAGAAGAAAGGACAACGAAAGGAAAGGGACTACTCATATGTACAATGCTATCATTGTGAAAAGATGGGACACATTGTGAAGTTTTGTCCAGTCAGATGAGAAGAATACAAGAGAAAACATAAGAGGCTCCATGCCCATGTAGTCGAAGATGAAGAGCCACTCACAAAGATGATAAGAGAGCAAATCAAAGACCATGTCTTGATCTCTGCCCTCTTAGGATCTATAAAACCTGGAGAGGACACTTAGCTCATCAATAGTGGTGCATCCAAGCACATGACGGGAAAAAGAAACATTCTCTCTTGTATCTCAGAGAATAATTTTTCTCAGAAAGTGACACTTGGAGATGATTACCAATATCCCATCAAGGGAGTGGGAGAATCAAACCATAAACTGAATTCAGGGAATTCACTAAAAATGAAGGACGTACTATATGTACCAGGCTTGAAGAAGAACCTACTCTCCATTTCAGCTTTAGAAAAGAAAGGCTTCAAAGTTTCCTTTATAGATGAAGAATTTCTTATGTGGGCTAAGTGAGAAAACTTAAATGAAGCAATCATCATTGGTAATGAAGAAAATGGCTTTTATAAATTAAAGGGTCACTCAGAGGCTGCTATGACCCACGCCATTGAAAACTCATGTGAACTTTGGCATGGAATATTAGCCCACATCAACTACAAGGCGCTACCATACATATGCAAAGCGGTCACAGGTTTACCAAAACTCAAAGGTGACCATAAAGGTGTATGCAATGGATGTGCACAAGGGAAGAACATCAAGAACCCGTTTTCGAAGAGGGACAGCAAGATAGAAGGAGTCTTAGAACTCATCCATTCAGATGTATGTGGCCCAATGCCATCATCCTCCATTAGTGGGTATGTATATTATGTATCATTCATTGATGATTACTCTCGTAAAACCTGGATATATTTCTTGAAATCTAAAGATGAAGTGTTCAACAAGTTCAAGGAATTCAAAGCCTTGATAAAGAACCTTTCTGAAAGGAAGATTAAGATACTCAGGTCAGATAATGGAGGAGAATATACCTCAAAAGAGTTTGTGAACCTCTGCAAAGATGTTGGGATCAAGAGGGAACTCACTACTCCCTATAATCCCCAACAAAACGGTGTAGATGAACGAAAGAACAGAACCATATTGGAAGCTGTGAAGACTATGATCCATGATCAAGATCCTCCTATGTGCTTATGCGTAGAAGCAGCAATGGCAGTTTTTTATGTGTAGAACCGATTATCCCATAGTGCACTTGGGCTCAAGACACTGGAAGAGATGTTCATTGGAAAGAAGCCAGAGGTAATCCATCTAAAAATATTTGGCTGTCCAGTGTTTATTCATATACCTAAAGAAAAGATAAACAAATTGGACCCTTCCGGAAAGAAGGGGATATTTGTGGGATACTGTGAGGTCTCCAAGGCCTTCAAAATCTATATACTAGGTCAACATCATATTAATATTAGAAGGGATGTGATCTTTGATGAAGATGCAACACTCAAGAAATCTAAACAATGCCTTCTTGAAGAAGTATATGAAGAGGAACCCGTAATCCCCAGTACTGCAATGAAGGAGGTTCCTAGAGCTACAAAACCAGTGAGGGAAGTCGTAACTTCCCCTGATGAGGAAATTCTAGAAGACCATGATATAGTAGAACTAAAAGAACCTCCTCAGATGACGAGCTTCCATAAAATAAAGCCATCTTGGGCTAGAGAGCTTATTCAAGATGGAGAGAAGTAAAGTGTTCCCCAAGGAACTACGAGACAGATGAAAAGACCAAAGGCATTCTCTAGTTATACGGCTTTGATGTGTGATCTCCTAGAAGAGGAGCCTACCTGCCTTGAAGAAGCCATTCAGAGGAAAGAATGGGCAGATGCCATGAAAGAGGAATACCAATCCATAATGAAGAACGAAGTATGGGAAATAGTTCCCAGACCGAAGAATAAAGATGTGGTATCCCTCTTTCATGGCATCTGCCCATTCTTTCANAGGAGCCTACCTGCCTTGAAGAAGCCATTCAGAGGAAAGAATGGGCAGATGCCATGAAAGAGGAATACCAATCCATAATGAAGAACGAAGTATGGGAAATAGTTCCCAGACCGAAGAATAAAGATGTGGTATCCTCCAGATGAATTTTCGAAATAAAACATGCTAGTGATGGAAGTATTGAGAAGTATAAAGCAAGATTTGTCGCTCGTGGTGTTTCCCAGAAGGAAGGCATTGACTATGAAGAGACATTCCCTCCTATGGCCAAATACACTTCGATCAGAACCATCATAGCTCTTGCAGCTAAGATGAAGTGGAAGCTGCACCAGGTGGACGTGAAGACAACTTTCCTAAACGGTGTCATCGAAGAGAAAGTGTATATAGAGCAACCTCAAGGATTTGAGGTTGAAGATAGGAAGTCTCATGTCTGCAGATTGAAGAAAGCCTTATACAGATTGAAGCAAGCTCCTAGAGCTTGGTATGGCCGTATAGACAGTTTCTTGATGAGCTTAGGATTTACCAGGAGTAAAGCAGACTCTAACCTCTACTTCAAGATCATGAACAATGAGCCAGTAATCTTACTGCTATACGTGGATGAATTATTCTTAACTGGAGAAGAAAATCTCATCACTGAATGTAAAAAGAAACTTGCCTTAGAATTTGAAATGAAAGACCTTGGCCTAATGCATTATTTCTTAGGTCATGAGGTATGGCAAAGTCCTGAGAAGATCTTCCTTAACCAACGGAAGTACACGGTCGGAATCTTGAAGAGATTCAACATGTTGGAATGCAAGCCCATGAATACACCCATGGAAGTGAAGCTGAAGATGTTGGTCGATACTTCGTCAGAATTGATTGATGCCACACTGTATAGACATATTATTGGATCGCTGATGTACCTGACAAACACCAAACCAGACATTTGTTTTGCCGTGAACACCTTGAGTCAGTTTCTGGTAGAACCCAGACGTGTTCACCTAGTGGTTGCAAAACATGTGATGAGGTACCTTAAAGGTACAATAGATTATGGTCTCAGCTATGATGAAGATCATGATTTCACATTGAGTGGATATACTGATGCAGATTGGGTAGGAAGTGTTTTTGACAGGAAAAGCACTTCAGGATGTTGTTTAAGTTTGGGATCAGCTATGATCTCGTGGCAGAGTAGGAAGCAATCTAGCATTGATCTTAGCACAGCGGAAGCAGAATACATTGTTGCATGTTCTGCCAGCTAAGAAGCTATATGGCTTCGAAAGTTGCTAACTGACCTATTTGACTTAGAGATGAGAGCAACCTTGATTCTATGTGACAACCAGAGCTTCATAAAGATGACAGAGAATCCTGTATTCCATGACAGGTCGAAGCACATAGAGATCTGTTATCATTACATCAGTGACATGGTACAGAGAGGAGCCTTGAAGCTCCAGTACATTAGCACGGATGAACAAGTTGCTGACGTGTTGACCAAGCCCCTATCTCGTGTGAAGTTTGAGTACTTCCGAGATAAGCTTGGTATAGTCCGAAAGGACCTTCCTCGAAAGGGGGAGTAGTTGTGATGTTCCTTGCTTCTGACCTAGTTGTCCGATGTAAAGAAAGATGTGATGTTCCTTGCTTCTGACCTAGTTGTCAGACGTAAAGAAAGATGTGATGTTCCTTGCTTCTGACCTAGTTGTCAGACGTAAAACAAGATGAGATGTGTTCCTTGCTTCTGACCCAGTTATCAGACGTAAAGCAAGATGAGATGTGTTCCTTGCTTCTGACCCAGTTATCAGACGTAAAGCAAGATGAGATGTGTTCCTTGCTTCTGACCCAATTGTCAGACGTAAAGCAAGATGAGATGTTCCTTGCTTCTGACCTAGTTGTCATACGTAAAGCAATATGATATGATGAGACTAGCACTAAGCTTCCGGCTGGATAGTTATGACGTAAATCCAGTCTAGTATCCTGCTTCCGACCAGATGGTTGTGACGTAAAGCAGGACGAGTATCTTGCTTCCAGCTTGAGTGTTGTGACGTAAAGCAAGACGATGAGATGAGACAAGTACTGAGCTTCCAGCTTGACAATTGTGACTTAAAGCCAGTCTTGTATTATGATGAGCCAACCTTGTGCTGTGATGATGATGATGTATCAGTTTTTATACTAATACATATTGATGCTGATGATGATGGCATTCCTTTGAGAATGACGATGATGCCGATGAAGAAAACTTCCGATGATTTATAGATACGCCAGTCAGTGTTCCAAGATGATATTGATGATGCTGTCCTCTCACCCACTTGATGTTGTTGATGATGTTGTCCTCTCTCTCTCGCATGATGTTGTTGAAGAATACCCTTCTTGTTAAGGGGGAATGTTGAAATAATGTAACTGCAAAGAGTATTCTTATTATTATTTGATATATTATTCATTGGATCAATCCCCATTGTGAATTGATCATGTCGGCTATTGTAATAGGACCAAATCCCCTTTTGCGGATTGGTCAAATGATAATTATGATAGGCAAAATAAGAAGTCGGCCCCAGCAGATATTAAAGAGGCCCCAGAACATAATAAAGGTGGTTATAACCACCCAGTTGGAGAAGTCGGCCCTGCCAGTGAAGAGACACTTCACACGTGCTAGTCTAATATAAATAAGGAGGCTAGCGCCTCACTTAGACACACAACTCACTTGCTCATTTCGTGAGACAAGTTTCAGATTTGCAGTTAGAGAAGAAGGAGAGAGAGTGGCGCATATCTGGGAGAGGATCTTCTATATTAGTTTAAGAGATCTCTTGGCATTGTATTGGCTATCTATAATAAGGAAGTTTTTTTGGGTTTTCTTCCCCTAGAGGGTTTTCCAGGATAAATGTTGTGTCTCTTGTGATTGTGTATTTCTTAGTGATCTTGCATTATGCCGTTGTTATCTAATATGAAAAGAACTATAATAATGGCTTAAACATTAACAGGACACACCAAGTGGATTGAAGGTTTCTTCCACGTTAACCCAGGTGTGTATTAAGACGACAACACTACCGATAATTATTTGCAATTTTCCACATGTTGTCCTATATCAATTTCATCAAAGCTAAACATCTTAGGGAATGGAAGTGCATGTGACTTTCTCAAAGAAATGAAGGACATAAAAAACATAAAATGAAATAAAATTTAATTAATCAATTAATTATGCATTCTATTATGTTTTTAAATACATATCATCTAAGATTCATAGTTTTCTTATAGCCACTTCTAAAAATGCAACAATATCTTCTTTCATATGATCATAATGTTCTTAGTCTGCCCAAAGAAATTAAAAAATAAAACATTTCCACATCTTCACCTTATAACAACATAGTTTTTGCATCTTCATTAATGATTGTTAGTTATGTTGTTTCATCTTCATATTGTTAAAGATTTAATGTTATCCACATTATTAATTTGATTACTATGTATCCTACCCTCTTTAGATTTTGATCCCCCAGTATCTACTACTCTAGAAGTTCATGCTAGAAGTTTGTGGTAGAAGTTTGTCCTTTCTCAATTTCAGCAATTTATATTTATATTCTAAATATTTAGTCATTACTTTACACCTACAAGAGTATTACATTTAATTTTAAAGTTAAAAATTAAATAAAACATTATAAAATTAAATTAATCAATCTTTAAATTAGAAATTTTGATCTTACTATCAGGAATTGAAAATGTTGATACTTACAACATGATGTTATTGGAGATTCGTAGATTTTCTATAAACCTACGCTATTGGAGATTCTCCTTAAACCTAAGCTGTTGGAATTGTAATTTGAATAACAAAGTAGAGTATCCCGGACGACAGAATGGTGTTTTGGCTACCGTGGAGTATGGCGGACAACAAAATGGTGTTTTGGCTACCTTGGAGTATGGCGGACAACAAAATGGTGTTTTGGCTACCTTGGAGTATGGCGGACAACAAAATGGCGGGTTGTCATTTCCTCTCGACGTTCTTCAGCGAGTGTTTAAGTGGCTATGCTAGTCCTAGTTACTATCATTATTAAATTAAATACATGAAAAAACTATATTAATTTTATCAATAAAAATTAATATTAATTTTTTATATTATAAATATATAAATTTATAATTCAAATATTAAATAAGTA
Organism: Picea mariana; assembly: GCA_032191745.1. NCBI lineage: Eukaryota > Viridiplantae > Streptophyta > Pinopsida > Pinales > Pinaceae > Picea > Picea mariana. The sequence goes on from JASDQU010101101.1 coordinate 233,815, forward strand.
TTATAAATAATAAATCATGTTAAGTTGATAAATAGTTATTATCATGAAACTAGATATAAGGGAATAAACTAATGTTATATATATAATTACTAGAAATAATTTTTTAGCAATAATTGTTTTGTTATTAATTTTTTGGTGGAAGGATTAGATTGATAGAATTGTATATTAAAAAAAAATGTGTTTTAGTTTTGATAATTAATCTCATCTTCAAACACTTTCCACATATTTCTTTCAACTCGAGGAAAAAAAAACATATAACCCCAATAATACCGAACATATTTCTTTCAACTCGAGGAAAAAAAAACATATAACCCCAATAATACCGAAGTATGTGATCTCTGTCTCACAGTTCTCGACCCTGCAACAATACAAAAATTCGTGTTTGATTGCAACATCAATGCCGATTTGTAGTTTAACTTTTGTTTCGACTGGAATATTCTCCTTCTCAACATAGCATTACATGTTAAGTTTGACAAGTGCGCAAGCAAGTGATTGAGTGCACTACAGTCCAGTCAAGGGACTGAGATACCCTATGTAGTTTCCAAGCAACTTCAAGTGTCTGGAAGGTTGTTCTGCGTGTTCTATATTATTTTTTTTTTGGTTGATGATTATCTTACAAATTTGGAAAAGTGATTGTTGGTAAAATAGTAAGTTTACATTATTCAAATAATATTTTTGAATGTATAATTCAAATAATATTTTTGAATGTATAAAATATTTTTGAATGTATAAATGAATTATGTTTTAAAATTTTTAGAATGTTTTAAATATATATTATGAATTATTAAAATTTATCATCTCAACTATTTTTCTAAATTTTTAATAAATTTTTAAATAAATATCAAAAAAATCCCAAAAAATAAAAAACATTAAATATTTAAACTTTAAACTACTTAAGTAAATTACACTGAACATTGACCATCCACATCCTATGACCATTTTCAGATGAAGAAGGCCAATTAGTTTTGATTTTGAGTGGAGAAGCCATCTCACTGGATGATTTTTTGTTTTCCTTTTCGCTGGGTCATCTCAACATGTGTTTTGTTTGCCAATGAAATGTATTGAGACTTAAATAGATTTTATGTTCAGATAATGAAACAAGTAACAAAAACATTGCCAATGAAATGTACTGAGATTTGAATAGATTTTATGTTCAAGATAATGAATCAAGTAACAAAAACATTAATGCTTGGTTTTATTACTGCCTCTTCTCTATTGGCTGGAGCTTACGATCAGATAAGGATTGTCATAATACAGAAAATTATACACCATGCAGTAAGAGAATGAGAATGATTAATATGTACTATTTTTTTCTTTTTTCTTATTTATTAGATATTATACTATTTATCATTCAATTGATAAGATAGAAAAAATATACTATAAATCATTGATTTAATACATAATGCATATGTTATATTACTGACTATCAAACAATAATCAAATAATCAAATATATTCTATTGTATATACCAACATTATCCAACTTTATATATACCAACTGTTAACCAAACAATTAAATATATCCCAGTATATATATCAAGATTATCCAACAATGTATATGCCAACTGGGGCAGCAGGCTGATTATTGCTAGCCATCACTGACTTGCCATCATTACCATGAAATATTATCTTAGCTGGAGCTTATAATCAGATAAGGATTTTGTCTTAATAGAGAAAATTATACACCATACATTAAGAAAATGATTGGTGTGTATCATTTATAAAATAAAAAAAATATAGCATATCACTGACCGGGAATAATAACCAACTTGTTGAGCAACATTAAATGCTGTGACTAATAATATATACATCATCTGAAATGTTGTGACTATTAATATATACATGGTTTAATATATCCCAAAATATATACCAAGATTATCCCACTTTCAATACTGCGCAGCAAGTTGATTATTGCTCATCATCCCTGACTTGCCGCCGTCATTACAAAATGTTTTTTTTTTTTTTTGAATGTCACTGTTGTATGCTGTAGGTAAACACACGGTATCTTCAACTTTAAATGGACGACAGCTTCACGTTCGTTGTTGAAGAAAAAGACAAGATATACATCGTTTGGACACAACGAACAACAGTAGACAGAGTTGTCATAGATACCTGTGTTGAGATCTTGATGTAACATGTTTTCTGTCCAGACCGTCTGAAAACATGAAAGTTTCATGTCGAAGTCTATGTATTGCTTAAATTCCCCATGCATAACTTTACACGGTAGGCTGCAAGTTAACACGGATGTATATATGCAATTTTGCAGATTACAAGATGTACTAAGAAAGCATTTAATCTGAATACCAACTTTACCCATAAGAAGGATGAGTTGTTGGCGATATAGTTAGTTTGCTGAGTAGATTTTAATGAGATTTTAATGTTACAGCAGGTGATATATACATCGTTAGATATATCTAGATGTATATATTAAGACAATTTGACAATATATATATCAATCACCCCAACATTAATGTCTGCACAGCAGAATGGTTATTAATCGCACATCCACCTCAACTATTACATCCATAAATTCTCTACCTTTAATAATAAGATATATCATGAAAAAGATGAAGTTTGGTACAATGTTTACTTCAATCATAAGTTTAAGTTTTTAAAGGAGATTATTGCAAGGGATTTGGAAGTGTGGATTTCATGTGACCAGGGTAATTAACAAATGATTTTAGGAGATGATATTGGACATGGATTTAAAGGAAAATTGATGCTTGAAGGTTTTCATTGTTTTTTGAAGTCTCTTGGATTGATGTTTGATGTTTTAATGCATGTATTTTCAGTAGCATGTAAAGGGTGAAAGGAGTCTTGAGGAATATTATTGGTTAATTTTAATAATATAGTTATTTTAAAATTTAGTGTTTTATTTTATTGTCTAATTGTAGTTGATTGTTGTTGCCATAGGTTGATTGGGGTTTGATCCTAGTTGACCATGTTATAAGAGATTTTGGATGGATGACTTTAACTTCAATTTACACTTGTAACATTGTCAATAGTTACTAACAAGTAGATTTGTCTAATTTTACTTTAACTTTTAAAGGTATGGAGTAGTTATTGGCATTTTTTTTACCTGTAGATTTGTCCAATTCTACTTTAACTTTTAAAGGTATGGAGTAGCTCCATTAACACTTCTCTTTTACTTGTAGATTTGTCCATTTCTACTTTAACTTTAAAAGTGTGGAGTAGTCTTTTGCACTTCTATTTTAATTGTAGATTTATCCAATTTTAACTTTTAAAGATATAAAGTAGATATTGATATTTCTCTTTATTTTTAAGCTATCTTTTATTTTTAGGCTATGCACAAATAATAATAATATATTATTACAAGTTTCAAATATTTATATTGTCATATTAAAATATTTTTAAAACATTTCACTTTGTTATTTAATTTATATTTAATTTATTGTAAAGTTAGAGATTGAGTTCAATAATAGTCAATTAGGTATTCCTGGATTGATTGATCAATCCATTATTCAAGCAAAGGGGAGCTACCATGCGATTATTCTCACGTATTGGTCCTGGTTCAATAGCCTACAGTTTTGGATTTTTTCTCAATGCCTTGATAGATGTGGATCCACTTGCTAGTAGAGCGTTGGGTGCCATGAATTCATCTCATATGTGCCTGAAATTCATCTCATCATCAGACTACTATTTAAAATGCAGCGATACCCTTTATTCCATGGAGAATGATTTACTTGCCTGAAATTCATCTCATCATCAGACTACTATTTAAAATGCAGCGATACCCTTTATTCCATGGAGAATGATTTACTTGCACAACGTTGTAGCTTCTCACAAAGAGCAATATTTTATTTTTTAATAGTGTTGCAGGTTCTCAGACACACAACAATTCAAGCTGGGTGCTTCCTCCCTTGTATTTTAAGTATATTTTCTAATATTTGTCAATATCATATCAATTTATTTGTTATTAGTTTTAGTGATTTATTTTTGTATGAAGCATTTTTAAGCCGAAAGACTTATACCTATTGGTAATGGGCACAAATAATCACTTTTTAATCTAAAATTCTAATCTGATGGCTAACAATTACAGATGTTGGCATATTCTTAGTCGTCCTCTCAAATCAATGAATGTGATTTACTCTTCATAACTTCCTTGTATTTCTTAATGCTAACCTGTTTGCTTTTTAACATTTACCTAATCATATTAAGAAATTACTGTAGCACTATATGATTGTCACTTTTAAATGATTAACCTTTAAGATTACCACATTTAGTTTTCCTCAACTATCCAGAACTTTCATTTTATGTCTTTCTTCACCTGTCCAAGCGTTTCATTTTCTGACTTTCCACTATCAGTACTTTTCATTTTATATAAATGCATGCCGACCGAATGGAAAATGGCAGCTACCACTGCATCTCCATTGTTCTCGTTTAATTCAATGCAAGGATTTTTATTATTTGAATCTCTGCGATCACTCACGTTCTTATTGTTCTCGTTTAACTCAATGCAAGAATTCTTATTGTTTGAATCTTTGCGATCACTCATGTGATTGTCCTCTCCGCACTACCTACCATGCGGTATGGTGTGGTCTTATGAGTTTGTTTGGGGCGCTTCATGTTTTGCTTAGTTTTAATCTTTGCCACGGTAATCTTAATAAACTCTCCTTTTTTAGTCAGTGTTTTGTGGTTGGTTCTGTTTTTCTGAAAGTATGAATTTATACACAAACCTTAAACCACTTATGTGTGTTTCTTACCCTTACTAGCAAATTTACCAGATAGAGGAGAGTACTGCCCGAATCCAAAATTCAGGTCCCCACTACTTTCGATTCCTTATAATTTCTCTTATTTTTCAATGCCAGTGTTTGAATCGATTTTCCTAATCGGTCCATTTATTGTTACTCTGAATTTGAATTTGAATTAGAATTTGGATTACGGTAAATGTGTTTAGAATAATTCCTGAAATCAGATTGAAATTGAAACTGCCTATATGTATGTAGCATTTGGGTTATATTCAATGTTTTATCTTACAGGAGATGTATAAACTGTTATCTTCACTTTTTTAATGGTAAATTTTTACAGTTAGTTTTATATAAAAGTTTCATCAATTCTAATTCTAAATAAGAAAGGGCCAAATATATCAATAGCACAGAGGATAGGAGAGCAGAGAGCAGTGAGTGGATCCGCTGCATCAATATAAAAGTACTTAAATCGTAGAATATTTCCCTATTTTGGGGGTTACACTTAAATCCCACTAAGAACTGAGTAGTCTGTACAATCCAATCTTTGTATATGTTTTCTTTTATCACGGAACAATTATTCATGTATTGATGTTTTAAGTTATTTCAGTCCATAATTTACTTAATAATCTTCAGCCTTTTATTGTAAGTCATTAACTTAACCTCCTTTTCCACTTTTATGTTCCTACAACGCTTAGGTAACAAACCTTAAGACACTTTTGCGAAAAAATTATCTGGTTTCATTTCCATCAAACAAAATTAGGCCTCTCGATGATCTTAAGGTGTTTTGCGAAGAATTTTCGTAATTTTTATGACGTTTTGATAATGTTTGACAAGTCTTTGAAGATTCACTGGGCAATAATTAAGTTTTTTTAATTAAGCTGGGGAGTTTTACTAGGCTGGCGAGTGAATTTTACTACGCTGGGGTTGCTTAGAATTTTACCAGTCGATACTTTTTGGCGTTCTCCAGTCACGAGTTAAAAGCTATGTTAGTATTACAACAATCATTTTTGAGTAGCAGTCTCAATACTTTTTGGCGTTCTCCAGTCACGAGTTAAAAGCTATGCTAGTATTACAACAATCATTTTTGAGTAGCAGTCTCACTAAATATTGAGAATTTTAAGAAATAGGATTTATATATTATGGCCTGATAATTGCATACACACTGCTTACATCCATTATCTGAACTATAAAACAAACAAGTAAAACACTTCAGCAGTCAGTGGGCAAACCTTTAGCATCGAACAGAACCCCAAAAAAAATTAAATACCAGTGATTGGAATATTACAATTTTTGCCTTATCTTTAACTTTCCATTATTTGCAAGATAAAAATAAACATTCTTCAATATATAATTAAAATCAGACAATGTAATCAACTGAACTCTTTTATTCAACAACATTTACCTGTCTGTAGGTTACAGAACTTGAATAGAGTTGTTATTTGTTATTGCACTACATTCCAAAGAGAGAGAAAATGAAAACAAACACTGAAATTAATGCAAACTATTGAGTGCCTCCAAAACAGCCATATATGCAACCTGCAGTAATCAGTATGACTAAGAAAGAATGTAATGATAAAAATATACTTTCCTGGCAAAACCACCTTTTTTTCCTTTGCTTTTCATATACCAAGCATGCCTTCCTCCAATCGTTGGCGCAACTGCTCCACTACTTCTTCACCCCATTGCAGTCTGGGACATTCAGAGGCAAATAGCTCCTCCAACGAAGTCAAATATTCCACTCCATCCAGCGATTCTAACTCAAAGCACTCAGTAACATTTAGAATTCGAAGCTTTGTCAGCTGCCCCAACCCCTTTATGCTCTTCAGCTTCTCACAGCTACATGCCCACATTTCCTCCAACGAACACAAATGCTCAAAACCTGGAAGTCTTCTAACTCAGAGCATTCGAAAACGTTTAGTACTCGAAGCTGTGTCAGCTGCCCCAAGCCCCGTATGCTCTTCAGCTTCACACAGCTACATGCCCACAACTCCTCCAACGACCTCAAATGTAACACTTGGAAGGTCCTCTAGCTCAGAGCAGCTAGAATGCTGGATAAAAAACATATATTTACAAGATGCCCACAGAAAAAGAGGAATGAACACTATACAATTTATATCTGAGTAATAAAACAGAGTACATCCATTTTAGAAAACAGAGTATCAGCAGCAGCTTCAGAAAACAGAGTATGCAGCATACATTCATTACAGAAAACAGAGTATTCAGCAGCTACATTCATTTACAAAACAGTCATTTTCAAGAGACGGGAGAAGCTTCACGAATACGCTAACAAGTAGAAGAGTCGAGATACATAGAAGAATGTAGAAGGAGGGAAGAATTAAATGCGGCAGTTTGAGAGTTGTTGAGAAATTTATGGCAGGGGAGATTAACAAAATCTGGATATCCGCGTCACCAACACTCCCCCTTAATCTTCACTGCCATGTATGTCTGCAATACCAATCTCCTCCCGGAGATGCTCAAAAACATTCTTTGCAAGCGGCTTTGTGAAAATGTCTGCTAGTTGTTCTTTGGACCTGCAAAACTCAAGATATATGTCACCATTGTTTACCAATTCTCGAATG
>JASDQU010101101.1:260052-288679 GCA_032191745.1 Picea mariana
CAGCTTCAAAAAATAGAGTATGCAGCATACATTCATTACAGAAAACAGAGTATCCAGCAGCTACATTCATTTACAAAACAAAGTCATTTTCAAGAGACGGGAGAAGCTTCACGAATACGCTAACAAGTAGAAGAGTCGAGATACATAGAAGAATGTAGAAGGAGGGAAGAATTAAATGCGGCAGTTTGAGAGTTGTTGAGAAATTTATGGCAGGGGAGATTAACAAAATCTGGAGATCCATGTCACCAACATAGAAACGTCTAATTTTCAAAGGTTTGTCAGCTGGTCCTAGCCCCATATGCTATCCAGCTTCACACACTCAGATACCTGCAACTCTTCTAAAGATACCAATGTTTCAATACTGGGTAGCTCCTCCACTTCTTCGCACTGGCTAATGCCCAAAAATTGAATTTTTGCAAGACCACAAAGCCCTTTTATTTTCCTCAATTTAGAACAACCAATCAAAAACAGTGTTATTAGTGCATTTGGCAATGTTCCAATCTCCACCAGATCATCACAATTTTGGATGTCAAGATATTCAAGGGTGGGGCAGACACCTTCAACAAATGATACTTCATCTAATATTTGTGTGTTGAGTTTTAACTGTTGGCGCCGCCAAAGCATACACTCATCAATGGAGGAATCCAAATGACTACATTTTCTTTGTCCTTTCGACTCTCTACTAAATGTTTTACTTTCGCCTTCAACCGTTTTAAAAGTAAGTTCTTGTAAGGCACAATCCTTGACTGTAAACTCTGCCAGCTGATTCAACAGTCGAACTGAATCTGGCAAACGTTTCAAACTCTGGCAGCCCCGCAGCTCCAAATACCTCAACTTCCTTAGGTCATGTCCGAGCGAAGGCGGTAGCGTTTTTAGCAAGGGGGTTTCTAATACGAGCTTTTCCATATCGCTGGGCACTCCAATGGCACTTGGCCATTCTTTCAAGTTTATAAGGTTCAAATTTAAATTTTCCAGGGACCGTTGATGTGCAATCTGGGGAGGCAATACTTCAATTTTGTCACAGCAGTAAAGATTTATGTATTCAAGGGTGCTGATGTTTCCAAGAGTTCCGCTCGAGAAGGTTAAATTATAGCAATACTTTAAATCAAGATATTTAAGCTTAATTAAATTCCTGAAGTAATTTGGAAGCCTTTCCAAATTACCGCAGTAAGAAAGATCAATGTGTTCCAGGTTTGTTAGATCACCCAAGGACTCTGGCAAATGTTTCAACAAAGGACAAAATTCTCCCCCACTAGTGACCACAATCCGTTCCAGGTGCTGCCCGATGGACTCTGGAATATTAAAGGACAAAATTCTCCCCCACTAGTGACCACAATCCGTTCCAGGTGCTGCCCGATGGACTCTGGAATATTTTGGAGGGGAGCATAAATCTCTAACTCCGGCAATTGCAAAAGTTCCTTAATGCAGACATAGGATTCGGAACATAACGGTTGTTTCAATCCGTGACTGGCGGGAGCACTCTGAGTGGAAATAAGCACGACTGAACACGACTGCGTCTTTTTCGGATCTGGCTTTGGGCGGAAATCTCCAGGATAAAAACGCTGGGCGTGGGAAATGAAACAGTGTTTTTTTGGGGGGGTTCACTGTTTTATGTTGTTTAGTGGCTGCGGGTTGTAGTTGTAGTTCGTGAATGTGTATGAGGACCTGCGTGTCCTGCTTTGAGGTCTCAGAGCATTTAGCTCATTTCTGTTAGTTGGTATTTTAATGAAATAAAATGATCTGTGTAAGATTGAGTTGAGTTATGTTCCTTTATGTATAGATTGGTTGTTTTCCGTGTTAAACTGTGCCTTTGTAGCTACAGGATTCTCGTGTGTTTCTGCAGTTAAGGATCAACTGCATCAGATTGGTATCAGAGCACAACGATGGCTCATAGGGGTGTCCATCTGAACTAGGGAAGGAGAGGTAGGAGAAATGCCAGACGAAGAGTAACCCTTGATGAGGAACTACTCCGAAGATTAGAGGCCATCAAGTCCAGATTGCCCTATGAAGAATCCAAGGAGGAACTGGAGGTTCCACGAGGTCGGGTCAGAGTTGTAGACCCCATGGAGAGGCTTATTGAGGCAATAACCAAACAAGGAACCAGGGCTAAAGTCGAGGTCCCTGATTTCAAAGGCGAACTGAACCCAAAATTATTCATAGATTGGATTCAAGAATTGGAGAAATATTTTGATATATAAGAGATCGAGGAGATTGATCCACGAAGGACTAAAATAGCGGCATTCAAAATGAAGTCGCATGCTGCTCTATGGTGGGAGAATCTCCAGAACCTTAGAAAGAGACACGAGAAAGAGAAGATCAAGATGTGGCCGAAGATGTTGAAGCTTCTGAAAGTTAATTTCATGCCCTCCGACTATCAACATAGACTTTTCAGAGACTACCAAAATTTAAGGCAAAAGGACTTATCCATATCTACATTTACGGAGGAATTTTTGAAGTTGCAGATTAGAACTGATTTACAAGAAGATGATGAACATGCAGTGGCTAGGTATGTCAATGCTCTTAGGTTTCAGCTCCAAGATGAATTATACCTGATCAAGGTGGGCTTTGTGGACGAAGCATATCAGTTAGCATTAAAGGCTGAAGAAAAATTGAATAGGCGGAACAAGGCAGATATCAAGTGAGGGGGTTGTAATATGAATAAGGGTAGAGGAAGTTCTTCTAAACCGACAAGTGAAGCAGAATCTAGTAGTGAGCTGAAGCCTGACTTCCAAGGTAGAGAGACCCCTTGGAACAGGGGAAGGGGGCTGGCTTTTGCTAGGGGTTGGAGGCCCTTGAAGTGTTTTATATGCAGCGGCCCCCATAAGGCAATGGATTGCCCACAAAACCCAAAAAGAGTGATGATGACTCAAGAAGAAGAGGGAGCATAACTTCTGTCGAAAGAAGTTGAGGCAGAGAAAGGTGAAAATCTCATGTTAAGGACAACCTTGATATATGTTAACGAAGTCACCCCTGAAGCAGATTGGAGGAGGAAAAGCGTGTTTCGCACCAAGTGTAAGTGCAGGGACAAGGTCTGCAAGGTAATTGTAGATGGAGGATCCACTAACAATCTAGTAACTACATAAATGGTGCAAAAATTACAACTTACCTGCATTCCTAAACCTCATCCTTATAGTATTTCTTGGCTAAAAAAAGATTATAGTGTGTTGGTATACCAAACTTCTCTAGTCGACTTTAAAATTGGGCCCTATGAAGACAAAATGTGCTGTGATGTGGTTCCAATGGATGCATGCCATGTACTCTTAGGTAGACCTTGGCAATATGATTGGGATGTAATTCACCATGGTAAGGAGAACACATATGAGTTTCGTCATGGGAATAAGTGCCATATCTTGAAGCCATTCAAGGAGGAAGGACCGGTTGAATCAACAACCCTGTCCTTGAGTACCATGGGATGGAAGAGGTTTTCCAAGGAGTTGAGGAGGGGTGTTTTCTATCTATTATACTCCCAAGAACAGAAGTAATTGCAACAACAAACAGTTCCCCTAGAAGTGCATAAATTACTTCAGCAATACCCTGATTTGACACCAGCAAATCTACCAGCAGGTCTACCTTCCACAAGAGGTATTACACATCAAATTGATCTATTTCTGGGTGCCAAGCTTCCAAACCAGGCATCTTACAGGATGAGTCCCTTCGAAGAAAAGGAGATGAGGAGGCAGATAATAGAATTAATAGAAAAAGGGTTCATATGAGAAAGCATGAGTCCCTGTGCCACTCCCGCCTTACTTTCTCCCAAGAAGGGAGGGAAGACATGGAGATTATGCATGGATTCTAGAGCTTTTAACAAGATCACTGTGAAGTATCGATACCCACTACCAAGAATGGATGACTTGCTAGATTGTTTGTTTGGTGCCAAAGTTTTCTCCAAAATTGACCTTCGAAGTGGATACCACCAAATCAAAATTAGGGAAGGAGACGAGTGGAAGACTACTTTCAAAACGAAAGATGGCTTATTCGAATGGGTGGTGATGTTGTTCGGTCTATCCAATGCCCCGGCTACCTTCATGTGAACTATGAACCAAGTATTTAGATCACACATTGGGAAATTTATAATAATCTATTCTGATGATATTCTAATTTTTAGTAAGACTATGGAGGAACATATAGAGCATTTGAAAGTAATACTTGACATCCTGCAAACTGAGCGAGTTCTGCAAGGATAAATTAATATTTTTGGGTCGTGTAGTTTCAACAACTGGGTTGAGCATGGATCCTGAAAAGGTCAAGGCCATCCTTGAGTGGCCAATCCCCCAGGGCCAGTAAACTTTTATAAGAGGTTCATTAGAAATTTCAGTGGTATAAGCGCTCCTTTGATTGACTGCACCAGAGGAAAAACTATTTAATTGGACCAAGGATGCTACAATAAGCTTTGAACAGCTCAAGAAAAGAGTTACTGAGGCTTCTATTCTCACCCTACCATACTTTCACAAACTTTTTACAGTAGAATGTGATGCTTCTGGGGTTTCCATTGGAGGGGTTTTAAGCCAAGAAGGTCGACCTATAGCTTTTTTCAGTGTGAAACTAAATGAATCTAAACAGAATTAAAGCACTTACGATAAAGAGTTCTATGCAGCAGTCCAAGCCTTGAAATACTGGAGACATTACCTTTTGCATAGAGAGTTCATTTTGATGACTGATAACCAAGCACTGAAATACATCAATTCCCAGAATAAGTTGTCCCACAAACATGCCAAATGGGCGTCTTTCTTGTAGGCTTACACTTTTGTTGTGCAACATAGAAGTGGTAAAACAAATGTGGTGGCACATGCTTTGAGTAGGAGGCAACACCTAGTGGTAGTAATGAGTAATGTACTGATTGGGTTTGAAGAAATGAAAATAGAATACTCCAGTGATCCCTATTTTGACCAAATTATTTCAATTATGAGTGGGCAAGAACATGATGATTCACATTCAATTAAGGAGTTCCATTTGTTATACGGATTTTTGTTTAAAGGTTCCCAACTGTGCATTCCCTTTAGATCTCGATGAGAAAAACTTGTGAGAGAAATGCACTCGAATGGGTTGGCTAGACACTTTGGAAGGGATAAAACTTTCGAACTAGTAAACAAAAAATTCTTTTGGCCTAATATTAGGAGGGACGTGAACAAATTTGTTGTTGCTTGTAGAGTTTGCCAAACAACGAAAGGAGGACAACAAAATACAGGCCTGTACATGCCCCTACCTGTCCCGAAGGAACCATGGACTGACATTTCCATGGATTTTGTTTTGGGACTGCCACGTACCCAAAGGGGTCATGACTCAGTGTTTGTAGTGGTGGACAGGTTTTCCAAGATGGCCCATTTCTTACCATGTAAAAAGACAAATGATGCTAGTCAAATAGCACAACTGTTTTTTAAGGAAATTGTTCCTTTACACGGTCTTCCAAAAACTATAACGAGTTATCGAGACACCAAATTCTTAGGCCACTTTTGGATAGTATTGTGGAGAAAATTGGACATCAGATTGCAATTCAGCTCTGCCTACCATGCCCAAACTGATGGTCAAACCGAGGTCATCAATAGGAGCTTGGGAAATTTACTGTGTTGTTTAGTAGGTGACAAACCTCGCCAGTGGGACTTGGTCTTACCACAAGCAGAATTTGCCTATAATTCATGCATCAACCGATCAACGGGAAAATCTGTGTTTCAAATTGTCTGTGGGGCCAATCCCAAAGGGGTTGTTGACCTAGTGGACTTGCCTACAGATCCCTATCTCAGCAGGGATGCTACAGATTTTGTGGAGAATATTCAAGGAATACATCAACAGGTCCAGCAAAAGTTGCAGTCAACAACTGATCAATACAAGGAAGATACTGACCGACATAGGAGAAGAAAGGTCTTTCAAGAAGGAGAAATGGTCATGGTACATTTGAGCAGGAAAAGGTACCCCAAGGGAACCTACAACAAACTGAAACCCGGGAAATTTGGTCCTCGTAAAATTAAGAGAAGGATAAATGGCAATACCTACCTAATGGATCTACCAGAAGAATTAGACATTAGTCTTGTTTTCAACGCGGCTGATCTTTATTCGTTGCCGAATGAGTCAAACAAAGAGGCCAATGAAGACAAATCAATTAATGATCAGCATGACAGAGGGGGGGACTCGACCAAACTTTTACCCAAGAAGAAGAGAGAACAAGTTGAGCATGTGTTAGACACGAAACTAGCCACTACACGCTCCAAGGCTTATAAGTTATATCTAGTTAAGTGGGAAGGATTGTTTGATTCCTACAACTCTTGGATCACATAAGCAAAGTTACTTAAGCAAAACCAAGAGATTACAGCAGGTGACCTGGAACCAGGAGGTTCTGAAATTTTAAAAGAAGAGGAGGATGATGTAGAGCATAGGATTCAGAACATAACGGTTGTTTCAATCCCTGACTTGCATAAGCACTCCGAGTGGAAATAAACACGACTGAACACCACTGCGTCTTTTCCGGATCTGGCTTTGGGTGAAAATCTCTAGGATAAAAAGGCTAGGCAGGTGGGAAATGAAACGGTCTTTTTTTTTTGGGGGGGGGGGTTCAGTGTTTTATGTTGTTTAGTGGTTGCGGGTTGCAGTTGTAGTTTGCGAATGTGTATGAGGACCTGCATGTCCTGCTTTAAGGTCTGAGAGCATTTGGCTCGTTTTTGTTAGTTGGTATTTTAATGAAATAAAATGATCTTTGTAAGATATAGTTGAGTTATGTTCCTTTATGTATAGACTGGTTGTTTTCCGTGTTAAACTGTGCCTTTGTAGCTACTGGATTCTCGTGTGTTTCTGCAGTTAAGGATCACCTACATCATTCCTGCAATAAGTTCAAGTGTTTCAATTATTGTCAAGATATGAATTATTCTCATCTACAAAAATCTTTCCTTGATTTCGTTCGTGACCCTGTGGTGCTATATTAATAACCCTAACCAAACCTACAAACTTTAAGTTCCGAACAAAAAAATCTATTTACCACAATGATTTTAATTCAAACCCGTCCACTTTTAAAACCCTTAAATTCTTCATTGCAATCCAAGAAGGCAAGCGCAAGTAGGGAAAATTGTCCCAACGAAGCCACAAGAGATTTGGGGACTGCACCCTCCTCAAAATGTTGCGTTCCAGGCAATGATCTCCAATATAAAGAAGTTTCAACCCTCTCAATGTTAAGGATGACAGGGATGCATACTCGACATCATTGTCTTCACATTCACCAGGAAGTATCCTAATTCCCCGGACTGTTATCAACTGTTTATTTTTTTAAAACGGTGAAGAATTAAAAATGTGTATACTTAACTACTTACAGATGAGTGTTGCAACAAATCGTCGAGGTTGTTTGTGCTACGCCAAAGACGACAGAGAAATCGTGAATCCTTTGCAAGATATCTCCCCAGATCTCTAAGGTAATCATGCATTATTATCTTATTTTCATTGTCCACCTCCGCCAAACATTTTTTCAGGAGACTTCAAAACCCCCGCGAGATTTTCCATCCCGACCAGTCCCACAATCTTATGGCGGTATACATGTTTTCTCCTATGAAAAAACAAGCAATATCTAATAATATCTGTTGTTCGTCTCTATGAAGTGCATCAAAACTAATTTGAAGCCTCCTCTGTATCTCAATGGGAAGTATTTGTTCAAGCCTCTCCAATTCGTCTTTCCAATAAAATTCATTGTTGTTTCCATAAAGAAGCGCCCCAAACACTTTTAAAGACAAAGGCAATCCATGGCAAGCCCTTAAAAAATTGTCAACCATATGTTCAAATCCGGAGAGTGGATGTGGCTGGCAGAAAGCATGCGAGCATAAGAGCTCTATGGAGTGTTCTGTATTAAAGCCATTCAACTTATAAATTGATGACTCTTGTACCCTTGACCTTGCGAGGACATTCTTGTCACGGGATGTGATCAAAATTAAGCTATCTGGGAGAAATACATCTTTAACTGTAACTGACAAAAGTGCATCTACTTGTTCCACATGATCTACATCATCTAGAACTAGTAAGACTTCAGAAGATAAGAGTGACAAATGCTTCTTGATCATCTCGATACCTTGATCAATGTTGTCTATATGTAGATCAAATTGAGTTACGCCCTTTACAAGTTTTTTCGGCAAGGAAAGTAAAGATTTTAGCATTTTCTCTTACATCGAATAGAAAGTAGGATTTATAGTAATTTGAACTCTTCCTATTGAAGACATCTTTAGCCAACGTTGTCTTCCCCACACCACCCAGGCCCGTGATGCCTACAACCTGAACTCTTCTGTTGTGCTGCTGCAACAATACTTTCGTTTCAAAATCTTTCACTTTCTCATCCAAACCAATGGGGTATCTAGCCACATTCAACTGTGTTTTTTTACTCTTTTTCATCACCCGTTCAACGAATTTATCTAGCAGCTCCCCCTCGTCACTAGTTTTCCACAAGAAAATAAATAAAACTATTAGAAAAATAAATAAATCTATTAGGTTACACATATTACATCTTGTATCCAAGATAAAAGAGAAGGAAAGTTCGAGTTCTTACCCGTTAAATGCATCCAAATCCTATGAGAGACGTAGGAGGCACGTTGACACTCGGGTCTCGGAGATTACAACGCCTGGACACCAAAAACACAACGCAACGATATTTCTGAGTCGCGATATGCGAGAGGGCCGTGGGACTGAGAACTTCGGGTCTCGACGATTGGAGAGGTGAGCGAGTATACTACAACACACAACAATGATCGTCGAGTTCGTGAGATGCGAGAAAGGTGTGGGGCCCGATATTTTGGGTCTCGACGATTGGAAGCACCCAACACAAAGATGAAATGAAACAAATACTTGCGAGTCGTGATATTGCGAACAAGCCGTGAGCTCAGCAGTTTGAGGTTTCTGGTGTGTGTGTGTGTTGGAAGATGAGTGATTCAATTAGACAAGCCGGTAGATGATTCGAATAAGAAAGACCGGAACAGAGTTTATGAACTCAATAAAAACAAGTAAAAACCTAGAGCACTCCTCCAAACACAGAATAACAAATTTTATTCAAAAATGCTTTCAAGCTACAGTCTACAGATTACAATTCAACTATGGTATTTAAAACACCAACAAATTGCCCGTTCGATCTTCTAAAAGGTTTAATCAAGGCGGTGATGGTGTCTGGTTGTCTTCAAAGGTTAAGGCAGCCACCGCTTAAAGTAATGTAAGACAAATTTGTGATTGGTGCTTAATCCTTGAGTCTTGAAGGGTCAAGACGGCCACTGATTCACCATTTGCACAGGGGCGGTGAAATGATTACAATTTGACACACTCCTTCTTAATCATTTAAGAGCCAAACAAACTAAAACAAGTAAAACAAAATTGCTGTAAACAATGCATTACAACTTACAGACCCCAATATTTCTTCTATGGATTTTAAATAATTCATTTCCCAAAGGCTTCGCAAATATGTCTGCAAATTGTTCTTCAGACCTGCAGAACTGAACAGAAATTTCATTGCCATTTACCAACTCTCGAATGAAATGATACCTCGTATCAATGTGCTTACTTTGTTTGTGAAAGACGTGATTCTTTGACAGTGCAATGGCAAATTTATTATCACAGATAATTTGGGTTGCATCATTCTGGTCATGAAACAATTCATTCAAGACCCTTCTCATCCATGCAGCTTGACATGCAGCTGCAACTCTTGCAACATACTCTGCCTCAATAGAGGATAGGGTCACAATGGGTTGTTTCTTTGATGCCCATTCCACTGCTCCAGATCCAATATTGAACACATACCCAGATGTGCTCTTTCTATCATCAATGGAACCTGCAAAATCACTATCAGTATATCCGATCAGCTCAAAGTTTAAGCTTGATGTGTATCGGATACCAAAGTCAGTTGTTCCAGCAACATATCTCAGAATCCTCTTTCCTACTTGCCAATGAATACTCTTCGGAGTCTCATGAATCTCGAAATCAAACTTACAACAAACATTATATCAAGTCTGGTTGTTTTTAAGTACATAAGGCTTCCAACCAGCTTCTTATACAGAGTTGGATCAACATATGATCCCTAATCATACTTGCTCAGTTTAATACCAGGTTTCATTGGTGTTGCAGCTGGCTTGCAATTCAACATTCTAAATCTTTTCAGCACTTCATTTACATAGGTAGTTTGACAAATGAAAATGCCATCATCATATTGATCCACTTCAATTCCAAGAAAATATTTCATCAATCCTAAATCAATCATCTCAAACTCTGTTTTCATGGCATTTTTAAAATCATCTACATATAGATCTCCAGTAAAGATCAGGTCATCAACATACAGACATACAATCAAGATTTTACCTTCCTAGTTTATCTTTGTATATAGGGTTGGTTCACTTGGACTTCTGTTAAATCCAACACTAATCAGGTATTCATCAATCCTGCTATACCATACTCTGGATGCCTGCTTCAATCCATATAAAGCTTTCCTTAACTTGTAAACTTTATCTCTGTGCTTATCAATCTCATAACTCGGAGGTTGTCTTACATAAACCTCTTCTTCCAAACATCCATTCAAGAATACAGACTTAACGTCCATATGATGCATGATCCATCTATTCTGAGCTACAATAGCTAAGACCATCCTCACAGTGTCAATTCTTGCTACAAGAGCAAATGTTTCATTGTAATCAATATCGGGTTGCTGACTAAACCCCTGAGCTACAAGTCTTGCCTTGTACTTTTCAACTTCATCATCTGCATTCAACTTAGTCTTATAAACCCACTTCACACCAATGCTTTTCTTACCTTTAGGTAAATCGATAAGATCCCAAGTGTTATTTCTTTCAATCGAATCAATCTCCTCATCCATTGCTTTTATCCAAACATCCTCTTTAGCAACTTCATTAAAACTTACAAGATCACATGCCATTAATGCAAAATTTGAAATCTGATCTACTTCTTCATTCTGATCATATAATTCTCTTAAGCTTCTAGTCTTCTGACCTTTAAATATGTTTTTCAATGAAGCTAAAGTAGGATTCGATTCACTACTTCCCTGTGAATCTGTTTGATGTCCACCATGTCCAGATGGCTCACCACGCTCATGAGTTCTAGGCGTTCCAAATTAAGATGAGCTGAAATCTGGTGCTTGCCTTGTTGGACTTCTTGTTATAGGTGTATGTGCATGTGGAACCATCTGTCCATATCCTTCAGCTTGCTCAGCTCCATCATCATCTTCATGGGGTAACATAGCTCCCTCTGAAATTGATTTGTCAATACTTCCGTCTCAGGCTTCATCTTCTTTAAATTGAACATCTTTGTTGATTACATATTTCTGGGTGATGGGATTGTAGAGTTTATATGCCCTAGACTCTTCATCGTATCCAACAAAGATACATCTCTCGCTTTTGTCATCCAACTTCCTCCTCATTGCTGCAGGTACATGTGCAAATGCAACACATCCAAAAATTCTGAAATGAGAAACAATGCAAGGCTTACCATCCCAAGCTTCTTGAGGTACACGATCCCTCATGGCCTTGGTTAGACTTCTATTCAAGATAAAAACAGAGAAAGCAACCGCATCTCCCCAATATTCATTTGAAAGATGCTTATCTTTCAACATGCTTCGAGCCATATCCATGATGGTACGATTCTTCCTTTCAACCACTCCATTCTGTTGTGGAGTATATCGAGCAGTAAACTGCCTTTTAATTCCATGAAGATCACATAATTCAATGAATTCATTCAATTTATATTCACCTCCTCTGTCAGACCTTAAGATTTTAATGGTTCGACCACTCTCATTCTCAACCATAGACTTAAACCTTTTGAAAACATCAAAGGCTTTAGATTTCTGTTTCAACAAATACAACCAAGTCTTCCTACTGAAATCATCAATGAAAGTCATAAAATAAACACAGCCAGTTAAAGAAGGTGTTTGCATAGGTCCACACAAATCCGTGTGAACAATTTCCAATGGAGCTTTTGCTCTGTAGGAAATACCTGAAACAAATTTCTCTCTGTGATGTTTTCCAAGTATATTGCTCTCACAAGAGCTTGCAGGTTGTTGAATACATGGCAACCCCTTTACCATTTGTTTCTTCTGTAACAGATCTAAGCCACCAAAATGTAAATGACCATATCTCAAATGCCATAACCAAGATTCATTTAAACTTCTAGCTTTATAAACATTCAAAGAGCCACTCAAATCATTTCTCATAACAAGTGGAAACATTCTATTCTTGGTCATCTCTACTCTTGCAATCAACTGTTTGCTGGGAAATTTATCATAGATTGTACATACCTTGTTCTTGAAGAATACTCTGTACTTTTTCTTCATCAGTTGTCCAACACTAATAACATTTCATTTTAAACCAGGCATGAAATAAACATCGTCAATATTTCTTCTCTGATTATTCTTAGTGTAAACTGGAACTACACCTTTACCATTCACTGTAACCTTACAGTCATTTTTCAGTTTTACTTCAAACTGAATACTAGTATCAATAGAAGAAAATAAATCCTTATTACCAGTCATGTGGTTACTGCAACCACTATCCAAAAACCAAATATCATTAGCACTTTCCTGAGTGACATTACAAGTCAAGATCAAAGGATTTTGATCATCCTCAGACTCATTTGTGATATGTGCAGACTACTTTCCAGCATCTGCCTGCTTCTTCCAACATTTGTTAGCAAAATGCCCAAACTTCTTACACTAATAACATTGTACTTTAGTCTTATCATACCTTTGATTTTCTTGCTGCCAGGGTTTGTTACTACTCCCTCTTAAATTAGGAGGATTCTGCTGGAACTTCTGCTCAGACTCTAATTCAGCTCTGTTGTCTCTTCAACCAGAAAATCGACCTCCCCTGCCACGAGTATGAAACCTTCCTCTGCCTCTGCCTCTGGTAACATGTAGTTGGGATTTGAAAGCATGCTCCAATGATCCCTCTTCATATCTAGATATCCTAGATTCATGAGCAACAAGGGAACCAATTAACTCATCAATTTGCATTTGACTTAAATCCTTAAATTCCTCTATGGGTACAACAACAGGTTCAAACTTCTTGGGTAAACTTCTCAGCACTTTCTCAATAATTCTCTTATTCTCAATATCATCTCCATACTGCCTAAGCTGGTTCACAACACTCATTACTTGAGTCATGAAAGTATCAACACTTTCATTATCCTTCATCTTCAGATTTTCGAAATCCCTTCTCAAGTTTGTAACTTGATTGTCTTCACCTTGGACACACTTTGATAATAGGTTTCAAGAATGTCCCAAGCCATCTTCGAAGATGTAGCACTAGCAATCTTCATAAAAATGGATTCATTTACTCCTTGTTGGATTAATCCAAGAGCTTTGTTATCCTTCTTCCTGTTTTCCTTCAGCAAAACATGGTTAGCATTAGACAGAGCCAATTATGTTGTTGCATCAACAGGTTCAACATAACCATCAATAACATAAGTCCACAAATCCTGAGAACGCAAAATCGTCTTCACCCGAACATACCAAGAATCATATGACTTCTCGCTCAAGACAAGAACCTGAATCTGAGAAACACTACTACCAGACGCAACCATTTATAAAAGTTTTGAAAGAAATAAAATAAATTCTCTCATAGTAAAATTGGGCACCAACAGAAACAATGAGTCACTGACAGGATACAATACAAGCTCTAATACCAAATGTGAGAGACGTAGGAGGCACGTTGGCACTCGAGTGTCGGAGATTACAACGCCTGGACACAAAAAACACAACGCAACGATATTGCCGAGTCACTATATGCGACAGGGCTGTGGAACCCAACACTTCGGGTCTCGACGATATGAGAGGTGAGCGAGTATACTACAACACACAACAATGATCGCCGAGTTCGCGAGATGCGAGAAAGGTGTGGGGCTCGGTATTTTGGGTCTCGACAATTGGAAGCACCCAACACAAAGATGAAATGAAACAAATACTCGCGAGTCGCGATATTGCGAACGAGTAGTGAGCTCAGCAGTTCGAGGTTTCTGGTGTCTGCATGTTGGAAGATGAGCAATTCAATTAGACAAGCCGGCAGATGATTCGAATAAGAAAGACCAGAACAGAGTTTACAAACTCAATAAAAACAAGTAAAAACGTAGAGCACTCCTCCAAATACAGAATAACAAATTTTATTCAAAAATGCTTTCAAGCTACAGTCTACAGATTACAATACATGTCATGAAGAAAAGCATAAGCAAACCCTAGTTGTAAACCTTCCTTGAGAGAAATGCCATAAAATGCCAAAAATATCCTTCCAATAGCAAGTGCGACAACTGCCGCAATCTGGTTTCTCGGTTTAGGCTTGGACTTTCTGTTGGTTATGGTTGGAATTTTTTATCAGTATTGGTTATCTTCATGCATTAGCCTTGGTTGGATATTGGCTTGCTTCCAGAATCATTCTCTGTCAAGATTAAGGTGCTCGGGGGTGGCTTCGACCTGTGGTTGGGTCAAGTTTAAAGGGGGGAATGTTAGGATAAACTTGACTCAGTGAAAGAGTCAATTTTTTTAGGTCAACAATAGTGGTTTCAGGCCCATTTTTATTTGTGACCCATGGTATTTATCCCATGGATTATATGTAATGAAAGCCTATAAAAGGTTGGTGATATGAATGTTTTGCATGGGTTTGTTTCGTTCCACCACCCTCGCACACTTAGGCATTAATGTCTTCCTTGTATCTCAGGTTACCTTTGTTGGTTTTGGGGAAATCTCTGGGCTTATCGAACGGCAGTAAAGACCGCTACGGGTTTCACGCCATTTCATTTAGTCCATGGGGTTGAGGCAACTCTTCCCATCGAGTGCGAAATTCCCACCCTACGCACCACCATTGAGCTATTACCTGACATTGCTCTAATGGAGCAACGCTTGCTGAACTTGGAGTCGCTGGATGAAGATCGTCGATCCTCATTACAGAACAACGAGGAATTGGGCTCGCTGCAGAACTTAGTGGAATTGTATTTATCATCCAACAGCTTGAGTGGAAGAATTCCAGTGGAATTGGGCTCGCTATACAACAAGGCTTAAGTTTAAACAACTGTTTGATAACCGTAATGTTAACCCGTGCACATATATATCATGGTCACATGGTATACCATACCGCGCATATATTGAATGGTTATAACATGGTTACAGTGGGTCTAACCGCTGTGGCTCCGGCCCCACTAGATAGTGCCTCCAAAGTTTCAAAGCTAGCATTACAACTCCCAACTCCAAATCATGAGTAGCGTAAAGCTCCTCATGTTTCTTCAACTTCCTCGGTGACTTCTCAGTACGGGCGCTAACGTGGAACGACAGGTGGTTGTACGATAGTGACGTGGAAATCGACCGTGCATGCTAACTGGGTTGCTGACTGTACCGTACGGGCCAATCACAGGGTGCCACGAGGCACCCCGGATTTTTCCAATGTTGCCTAGGCCAAAAAATTCGGTTGCGACTCCGTCGAGCTCGAAATACATTCTACAGATTACAATTCAACTGTGGTATTTAAAACACCAACAAATTGCCCCTTCGATCTTCTAAAAGGTTTAATCAAGGCATGATGGTGTCTGGTTGTCTTCAAAAGTTAAAGCGGCCAAAAGTTAAAGCGGCCACCGCTTAAAGTAATGTAAGACAAATTTGTGATTGGTGCTTAATCCTCGAGTCTTGAAGGGTCAAGACGGCCACCGATTCACCCTTTGCATAGGTGCAGTTAAATGATTACATCCTGACAGATCCAACCCACTTACGTTTGCAACACGTGAAAGAGCTTTTCTCCAGTTTTCAATAGTGGTGGAGTTGTAACGCGGTTGAGCGTCATACGTTGTCTTTTTGTGGAGGTTCCACAGGGATCGAGCTTAGACTCCTTCGCCCCGTGTCCACAGAATCTCAGCCGGCCTTACATGGTAGAAAACTGGAATAATGAGAGCCCTCGACTCCAGCATGAGGAGGAGTTCATCCAAACACCAGTTTGATTCCGCATATGTTCGAGAAAAAATCGCAACATGGACGGAGGCGCTTCTAATAGCGCCTTGTATTTGACAAGTCAAGTCTTCTCCTTCTTGCAGTTCCTGGTAATCTAGAAAAACTCACAGACCATAGGAAATAAGGCGGCGGTATAGATCGCTGGGAAAGGTCTTCTTCACGTCGGGCCCTCTGTGATTTATGAAGACGTCGTAGCAGTAATTATTGTTGGAATCAGCAGCGGTGGAGGTGGAGGCAGCCATTGCCATTGCCATATGGAAAATAGAGACAGAAATGGGAAAGCTTAGGATGGTCGATGAGATCGATACAAATCGCGAAGGAGGGCCTTGGTTAAAGAGTTTCAGATGAAGAGCGAATAAATTCCGGGAAAGATTGTAGTGAAAAATGCCAAACGAGATTTGCAGAGATGCATATAAATACAGAAAACCCTTCAGGATGAGACGCTTATAACCCACACATGAACAGTGAGGTCATCCGTAGCCATATACATATGCGGGAATATATGTTTAACATTTATATTAAGCAGAGATTAAATGTAAATATATGAATATTAGAGTCAGTTTATCTTAGTGTACAGTTTTCAGAGTACTTTCGTGTATTATTTGTGTGAGAGGCTATCACGTTGCCAAATGATAAATATGTTGAACCCTGAATTAACAGAGTGTTGTTTCTTTAATGGTGGTTAATTGTCATGTAATGAATATGTGCTCCTTCACGGGCTTTTAACAAATAATCTCTAAACGTAATATGACCTTGACAAGATCCAAGCTTCTTTTACCAGTGATGAATGACTTTTTTGGCATAACCCTAATCATGCAGGGTAGAACATGCTAGTATACTGGTATAATTAACAAAAATAAAACAAACTTTTAGTGGAAGCTATTGATTATCTGCATTAGATAGGTAGGATAGAATAGGCTAGTGTACTTAGATAAGTAAAAAAAAACAAACGTTTTCGCTGAAGCTAATGATTCTTTGTTTAAACCAGATGGAATCTGTATGTCTTACGACATGCACACCTCATAACCATCCAAATTAGTTAATCTTTAATTAAGCCACAGATTTTGTGCAATTATAATTGAAACTAACAAACTTAAGGAGCATTCCCTCCCTAAGAACCTGCATCTATTGTTTCCAACACTTAATGTTCATAAAAAATAACATTGAATATGAGACAAGATGAATCATGTGGTGGACTCTTATTAGTCCCTGCCTCAAGGCAGTAGGGACTATACAAATCGACTTCCTTACTTTTCAATACTTTGCACACAATTCGATGTAGTTTTTCAACTTTTAGCCAAGTTTTATACAAACGTTTTTTTAAACTCATCAACATCCTCTAAGTTGTGAACTCCACCAATAAGCAATTTCTTCGTCTTATTTGAACTCATATCGAGGTAGGACCTTAGTTTTGATCAAATCATAAGTTTAAAACTTAGGCTTATTCTATAAGCAATTTCTTCCTCTTATTTGGCCTCATATCGAGGCACGACCTTAGTTTTGACGAAATCATAAGTTTAAAACTTAGGGTTATTCTATACTGTAGTACACAAATATGTTTAAGATCAATTAATGCTACATATCAGTTTAGCATTAGTTCCTTCACATTTTTTACTATCCTCGATATCTTAAATTTGTAATAAAATTTATTTACTACACGTCCAGATGCCAATACCAAGTTCCAACACCGATACCTTCACTGTTGCCTAAATTATATGTGGATGTCGGATGTCAACAAGTTGCAATGTGATGCCGGATGTGAACACGTTGTAGCTACGTGGAGGTCACTAGCTCTTCTTTTTCCCATCCTTCTCAACGCCCTGACTATGCTCTCTGTTGTCTCTACGCACTTCCATTCCATCCATTGCAGTGTGCTGCGAAATGTTATTACAACTATTTCACAGTCCCCTTCTGAGTTTTTAGTATCCTCCATTTGCTCTTGGATTCAGAGCATCTCTTCTAATATAATCAAACATGAATCTTCTTATTAGGGCATGGATCTTCTCATCAAAGCGCTCCAAGTATAGTCTAGTAGTGGATATGACCCCTAAAACACTCCTTAGCTACTAATTTATAACAATTAGGTAACATATCACTTTACAATTCTCTTATTAAATCTGGAATTGGACTGCATCAACTCTGTCCTGGTTAACAAGGTAAATTGTTTTCTGTTTTTTTGTGTGTCAAATAAATGAACTTAGCAATGTGATTACAATGGATAAAATTCATTAAATGTGCAGACGAGGAGGGTGGAAGCCTTCAAAGAATTTTCCTACTCCTATGATGAGGTTGGAAGCCTTGAAAGTGGTATAGTGGTGACCAAAACCCTCAACTCTACTTTACGTTGTCTCAAAAAAGGTAGTCAAGTAAGTCAGGTAAGGATGCACAAGACTTCACTTCAAAGGCTGTGAAACTGGTATTTTATAACTCTCATGTAGTTCCATCCACTGGTAGGTAGTTAGAATAGCCAGCTGGAACTCGCACCCGAAACAATATGATTGTTAGGTCTTTCCTCTTCCGGATCCTCGGTTTATTCTTTGGCTAAGCTAATAAACTCATCTCGGATGGGTAAGTAGGTTGTAAATGGGATTGCCTAGAATCTTTATTATCTGTGATGGGCTTGGGAAGCATTACTCCCTTCACTCGGATGGAAAGCTTGATTATCTACCCTTTCGCCTACACAAAGGGATTTATCGGTCAAGTGATTAACAACTTGTGCTTAGTTGACCATTCCACTTGGGTGGGATTCTTTATGGTCAGTGCCTCGTTCCACTTGGAGAAAAGAGTACTGTCTTATCAACCTTTTTGTACAAAGTAGAATAATATTGGTTTGAACTGGGGTGGAAACTCTATGTCATATCCTTCTTTGGCTCTTGCCCCTATAGGAAGAAATCGCCCGAGTGCTCACCACCAACCACCCAACCTGACACGGACGACAACAACCTAAATAAAGTGGCATAGTTGTCGCCTCACTTGCATGCACTCCTATTCATCATCTGACCAATTAACCACTAATCTCTATGGTTCCATCAAATTTAAATTTCTTACCATCTTGGAAGAGCCAAGAAAACACGTTGATATATGTTAATATTGAGATCTCAAGTTTTAATACATCTCTTGGCTCAGTCACAAGTTCATTTTAGTTCACAAGTTCATTGTGGCTTCTTCTGACCAAGCACATTTCATGTCATTCTGTGGGAGATTTGGCAATACTTCTACGTCCACCAGCGCCTCTTCTCTTCTTCATGCTCGCAACTCTCTTGCGACTATTTCAATTTCTATAAAGATTCGGTGTTTGCCATTCTTAGTAGGGACATGAAAATGTCAAACATCTCGGACATGTCAGATTCCTAATAAATCTTGGATCAATGCATAATGCATTATTATAGATTCATTTTTATTTCACATCTATTAGTTATTGAGATCAAACGAATCAGAATATGGTGACTGAGATCAAACGAATAAGAATATGGTGATTTCTTATGTAGTTTATTTTTAAGATAGACTTGAGATTAAGAATATTGTGACTAAGATCAAACGAATAAGAATATGGTGATTGGTTATATAGTTTATTTTTAAGATAGATTTGATATGGAGAGATGTTAGTATGTGTAATTCTATCTAAACCTATTTCAGGAAAAAATGAGCTTACCTCTGATGGTTGTGGTAACAATTAACACTATCGCTTGATGCTTCCATTTTCTTTCTCAAAATGATAGAAAATCGGGAACAATCAAACGCACATCTGTTGAGCCAAAACCACATTTGCAGTGGTTTTAGCAAAGATTTATCCCTTCCATCATTACTACATCACTATGTTGTAGGTGCTTCGACGATGCTCCTGCATTTAGTTGATTTGTGAGGATAAAGCAAGGATTCTTTTCTCATGATCTACCCTTATGAGCTCTCAAAATCTCATTTTCTTTTCTCTTAGTGCTGAAGCTGCACCCAATTATCCAACCCTAACTATTTCCATCCACCCAGTTGCACATATTGATCTTCTCCGCTCCGAATTCTTAACCAGACCAATGAGTGCTTCTAAACAAGGCCATCAGAATTATTAACCAGACCAGTGAGTGCTTCTGAACAAGGTCATCTAATCGAGTGACTATTGATCTCTTGATCTCTTCAGTTGGAGTTAAAATCTCTAGCTTACTGATGAAGGATCGAAGCCAGATGAATGTGATGCATGGAGACCATGTGGACCAGCCAACATGCATGTACCAGGTGGAATCACAACTGCTACTTTTTTTTCAACGAAAAAAATGCGCTTTATATTCAGAAGGATATAAGATTGTACAAGGCAAAATGAGGAGATAATCAAACTGTCCATACATGATAGACACGAGAAATGTGATCAAAGCTTGTAAAAACAGGCTGTCCATACAAAGCAAAGGTGTATCATAGCCGAGACTAATACATGTCCCATGGTAGACCAGCATTCATAACAGGTAGATCAGTCAAAGATTGATCCATGTGGAAGGTCCTTCATTGCCTTCTTCCCACCTTGTATAGCAAATGTGTCCCGAAGGCAAGAACATAGCTTTTTTAGAAAGGGTATCCGCCTCACTATTTTGTTCTCTATAGATGTGAGAGAAGGTAAGTTTATTAAATAGTTTTTTTGCAGCACGAGTTCTCTCCTTCCAGCTTTCAAGGTCTGCCACCTGAAAATCTACAAGCCCAATCAAACAATCAATAGTAACTTTGGAGTCGCCAAGAAGTAGAAGCTCAGATATGTGTAGCCGACTAGCCAGGATAAGAGACGCCCACACTCCTAAAAGTTCAGCCTTCATATTGGTACCAGTCCCACAATTTAGAGTCCACCGGTAACAAGTGTGTGAGTTTATAACAATTTTCCCTCCCGCCCCACAGAGAGAGCCGCCTTGTTGTGTCGCTCCGTCAAACTAGGCCACAATCCGATCAGGTGGAACTTTAAAAATAGATCTGTTGGGCGATGTCTTCGATGTCTAGTTTCTGTTGGATACCATCTCAGCAATGATATAATTTGCTACACTGCGAACTGAAGGGGTCTTATCATTGAATATGGCAGCGTTTCTAGTTTTCCATATTTGCCAGCAGAGGGGTATAGGCAACAGCGCTGGGTTCAAAGTGTTCTTTACCCAATTTTGAAAACAAGATGGAACAGTGGGACCAGCCCAATTTTATGAGGGAAAAAGAGTTGGCAAAATGAGTTGCCACACCGATCTGAAGAATGGGCAGTCTATGAAGACATGGGCGACTGATTCAGAGTGAGATTTGCACAAGATGCATCGACCAGGTCCCTCCCAACCCCGGGACTGCAAATTTGGCCACAACAGCAATTTGTTTTCAAATAGAAGCCAGGCAAATAATTTTAATTTGAGTGGACAGTCTTCTCTCCATATCTTGAGGCGTCATCGATCATAAGTGTTGGTCCAGTACTTTGTAGCTATAACACGGTAGACATTCCTTGCTGTGAGGTTGCCGGAATTGTCTCCTCCCGTCCACAAGAAGGTGTCTGGCCGGTTCTGTAAGTAGATGCCAGATTTAGTTAACATGTGAGTGTAATCAGCCCATTCATTAGAAAGATCCGCATCCAAATCTAGGTCCACGCTGCTGTGCCAAGAGTCGCCCAAGTGACCCCCTCTAGACGAAGAAATCTGATATAGGAAGAAAATACTTTTGTGATGGAGATGTGCCAGTAGCTGCGAGGATAGGAAGGCTTGTGCGCCCAATCCCAGTAGGACGTCTCTGCCTATTTCAATCGAATAACCATTACCGGGCTTCCACGAGAACCAATGTAGGATGATGGGTAGAGATTTTAACAGGTGTTTCCAGGTTTGAGAGCCGCTAGAGGGTCTCTCTGACGCTGATCTGAGCCACAAATGTACAGGTAAAAGAGGGAAGTACTTAGCTTTGATTACTTTGTTCCATAGACCTGGCTTCATAAGAATACGCCAGAGAGTGTTTGCTGAGAGTGCCCTGTAGAAGATGTGTAGATTCCGGAGACCCCAACCGCCCAGCATCTTCAGTTTTGATATGACCTCCCATTTGCAGAGATGGTAACCAGAAATTTTTTTGCTGCCAGACCAAAGGAAAGTGAAAATGAGTTGCCGAAGGGTCTTTAGAACCGATACCGGAATGTGTGCCAACGCCATCCAATAGATCGGGAGGCTTTCTAAAATGGCTTTAATGAGTATGTATCTTCCTCCCAAGGAGAGCAACTTGTTACACCAAAGGAGAATTTTCCTTTCAAATTTATCAATAAGCCAGTGCCAATCTCTGCTAGAATATACGGAAGATTTGATGTAAAATCCGAGGTAGGAAAACCCCTCCTTTAGCTCAGTAGTCGCAATACTGAAAATCTCTTTTAAGTCTGTTATAAAAGGCTCCTGTGCATTGTGTGTTAGGAAGACAGATTTATGAAGGTTAATCTCCAATCCAGCGGTAGCGCAGAAGGTGCTTAAGTGGGAGTGTATGATGGTCCATTCTGCAAGGCTGGCCGATGTCAATATTAACACATCGTCAGCAAAGAGGATATGCAGAATATGAGTCAGCCCCGAGATTTTAACTCCAGAAAGATGGCCCTCTGCTTGGCTATATTTGAGTAGGATACTAAGCCCTTCAAGAATCAAAATAAAAAGGAGGGGTGAAAGAGGGCAACCTTGATGGAGCCCTCTCTCACAACGGAAAGTTTTTGTGACTTCCCCATTAATCAAGATAGCAAGGGTTGCCGAGGAAATGCACCCTAAAATCCAATTGGTAAAAACTAATCCAAAGCCACATTGTAGAAGGACTAGGTGCAGAAAGTTCCAATTGACGCAGTCAAATGTTTGAGATCCAGCTTGAGAAGGATGGCTTGTTGTTTCTTCGACTTTAAACTGTGAATGCACTCCTGAGTGACACCAACAACATCAAGGATTTGTCTTCCTTTTAGGAAGCCAAGCTGCTCCTCAGAGAGTGCCTTAGAGAGTATAGGACGGATTCTGTTGGTTAAGACCTTGGAAATAATTTTGTAACAAAGATTGCAGAGTGAAATGGGACGAAAGTCTTTGAAATGTCTAGGAAGATTAGATTTAGGAATCAAGACTAAAAAGGTACTGTTTAGTTGAGGATTGATCACGCCTCTAGTTCTGGCGTCCTCCACAACGTCCAAAAGATCCTGACCCATTATATCGAAAAAATGGAGATATAATTCGACCGACCACCCGTCGGGTCCAGGACTTTTTTCTTTTTTGAACCCTTTGAGAACAACAAATACTTCCTCCTTTGTACAGGGGGATTCTAGGGCTAGAGCCTCCTCGTTTGTCACCATTTTTGGAAATCAATTTGCTAACTCAACCTGTGTTGTAAGATTGGGAGCTGAGGTAACCTGAAATAAAGCTTTGAAATGGTTGACAGCGACAGATTTAATGCCCTCCTGTGTATGGTGTGATGTACCATCCACCTCTACAATATCCCAAATCTGTTTTTTAGCACGACGGGCACTGGCAAAACGGTGAAAATACCGGGTATTCTTGTCTCCCCCAGTAAGCCAGAGCATTCTGCTCTTTAATCTCCATCTTTCCTCATCTTCTCGAAGGTAAATTTGACGGGCTAATTCCAGCTCACGAATTCTGTAGTGAATATCCAGATTGGAAAAATTCTGGGACTGTAGGCGGAAAAGGTTGTCCAACTCCTTTTCGATCTTGATGATGGCAGCCTGTTCTGTAATCACAACTGCTACTTGCACTTAAACCCAAAAAAAATATTAATAATATCATATCGAACGACCACTAAAACCATTAAAAAGACATGTGAATATTTATTGAATTAATATTTTAAATTCTATTATTGAATATTTAATGATTTCCTCCAGAGGAAGTCTACACCCATTATGTCATTACATTAAATATCATTACCGAAATCCAAAAACTTAAATCACCTTTATCAAACCGTCACATGTTTTGAGGCTTTTGTCATGTTATCAAGGAAAAACACTCTCAAAGGTGTACACTTATTGACTATGGACACATTTAATAAGTTTTTAGTGCTTAATCAGTTTTGGCCTTCACCAGCCACATTCTGGACACACTACCTCCTTCCAGCCAACTCCTTCCGACTCCTTCCGTCCACCTCTAAGCGGTTTCTCTTTTCTAAGGGTTCAGATTTTGCAAACCGTCCTTTCAACATTCACCAGCCATGAATTTGTGACAGTTAGGTAAAGCTTCATTTCAAATTAGCCACACTTCCCATCCACAAAAGATCTGAATTCCATGAGAAAACGAATCAGCTTAACCTGAATGATTAAGTCATCTTCCTTCAACAATAGCTACAACAATCTCTTGAAATTAATCCGACACGGTTTTTCCTTTCTGATTATTGAACATATACGGTTTTACATGTCTTGTTTTTGTACCGTATCTATATAGACACGACTAGACAAACTGCTTCATGCTTCTTCTCAAAGGAATAACTACAGACGTTGCAACTAAATATCAAAGGTAGGTCTTTATATCGTTAAGGGGAAATAATAGATTGCATATAATTAAATTGTATTTCGAGGCATTGTGATTTTTTTATAATATGTGGAAAGAAAAATGTATTAATTGCATTTATTTATTATTATAATCTATGTTTTATGTTTCTTATAATTATTGTATGTGTTTGAATAGATACGGTTTTACATGTCATGTTTTTGTACCGTATCTATATAGACACCGCTACACAAACTGCTTCATGATTGTTCTCAAAGGAATAACTATCCATATTGCAACTAAATATCAAAGGTAGGTCTTTATATTGTTCAGTGGAAATACTAGATTGCATATAATCAAATTGTATTTCATCGGTATTGTGATTTTTTTTTATAACATGTCCAACAAAAAATAATTAATTGTATTTATTATTATAATCTATGTTTTATGTTTTTTATAATTTTTACGTCTAAAGGCTTATACCTATTGGTAATGGGCACAATTAATCATCTTTTAATCTAAAATTATAATCTAATGGTTAACAATTAAAGATGTTGGAATATTTTTAGTTGTCCTCCTAAATCAATGAATATGATTTACTCTTCATAATCTCCTTGTATTTTTGAATGCATCCGTTAACCTGTTTACTTTTTAACATTTACCTAATCATATTAAGAAATTACTATAGCACTATATGATTGCCACTTTTAAATGATTAATGTTTAACATTACCACGTTTGAATTATTAACCACGAATTTCCTCACCTGTTCCTGCGTTTTCCTCAGGCGTTTCAGCGATCTGCTCGTTTCATATTGGGTAGAGCGTAGTAATATATGATGCCAAGTGTCTCTTCGTAGCTGCATTCTTCGCGATGGCTCAACGACGGCTCAACTGCGTTCTTCAACGACGGCTCCACTGCGTTCTTCACGACGGCTCAACTGCGTTCTTAACAAGTAAATATGCCTTTCGACATTAATCAATCACAATTATGTGACTGTGCTAGTTATTGTCTATATTTACATCTTTAAAGCAGATGTCCATAGCATTTACCAGTGAAGAGATCAACGAATAGCTCTAAGAATTCATCCCTTCCTTGTATGTTCTTGATAGATCCGTGTCTCATTTTTTACTACTGCAACCCCTGCTTATGTCTCCATCCTTGTCTAATCTTTGCTTCTACAACGACTTTCTTGCTTTGTCTATGTATTTTCTTCTACAACTACTTGCTTGCTTTGTTGTTGAAACTATTACTGTAACTACTGAATGAAGTAGATCAGTGACTGGTTCTACTAAACTTGGCACACACTCAATGCCTTATCAAAAAAGCATCACTAACTCCTTGCCTTTTTGGCAAGGACTTGTTGCTCCACAATTCATCTTGTTTACTATTACTTTTCAACTAGAAAATGCATATATATAAAACAAAAAGAAAGTCATATTACCTTAAAATATTTTTTTGTAGTTTCTAAACTTGCATCTCATGTAATGTTATTTACTACTACTTTTCAACTGGAAAATGCATATATAAAAAACAAAAACAAAGCCATCTAAAAGACGCAAGAACATAAAACGCTCATCGAAAATATGAATATTTCATGGCAAGCAAAGAAATGGGATATGAAAAGCTCTAAAACTCTCACTATTACGTTAATTGAATTCAACCATAGCCTGGCGTCGTCCACTTGGAGAGAGCGTACTACCGAATTTATCAAGACTTTCGGTATACAAATTAATTTGAAGTCTGTGTTGCATTTATTCAACTTGTTAATGGATTTGTCTTCAGATTGCCATTGCCTTTAAAATTCGATGACAAATAGGTTATTTGTGGAAACATGGAATGTGGGAGGCAAAGCTCTTTCAAATGGTTGAGTTAATATTGTATTGAATATACAAAAATACTAATTCTATCACGTGCCAAAAACTTACATCCCATATCTCATGGTGGAAATCAATGGTACGTTAGAATAATGGTGTCACCTCCTCCTATTTTATAGTCACGAGCTTACCAGCCCAATTGGATTATGTCACCGACAAAGCCATAGGGATGGATATGGTAGAAGGAACTGAATGCTATCCTTTCAATAGCATGGCCCATCTGGCTTAGGCTATGTTGCTCCCTCGCTTTTAACTAGCTCAGTTGTGGGGGCTAAGCTTGGTGCCATGAGGTGTCATCGTGGATTATGCAGGGACTAATTTGCTTTGCAACAATTCTTGTTTTAAATAGAAGGCGATGAAAATACTAGAAGGATGATCTCTACTATGCTCTTTCAATGAAAAAAAACATACATAACATAGTGGCATACATCCAATGAATCTTCACTTTTACATAACTAAAATAGACTTAAAACATTAAGTATGAGTTGAGTTCAAAATATATCCAAGTAGCTTAATGGAATGGGAACTCAAAATCCTCCTTGAGTTTAATAGAGAAAAAAAACTCTTGGTGTTTGAATTAAGATTCAATTAGCCTTGGCTCAAAAATCTTTGACCGACGAGTGGAATAGGGAGATTTTACTCAAGGAAAAATCTTAGCATACATAACAAATATAGCTCATAAGCCTATTCAAGTTCCCTAGCACCTTGAAATTTTTCCCTTCTTCCTTCAGTCTGAGTCTGCTATTGCCAAGATTCATATCAATAGCTAGATTCTATAATTTTCCAAGCAATATAGGATTCGACCTTCAAATTTAATTCCTCCTAGATTAATCTCAAGTAACTAGCCAAAGTTGGAGAAGAAGTTTAGAATGCTTCCACCAAAATGATTCCCTTGAAGAATTAGATATTCCAATTGCTTTAGATTGGATAATTCATTTGGTATTAAGCCATTCACCGAGTTGAAACCCAAGTCACATGAATACAGAAGATGACATTTTGATCCGAAATCGGATCCAGAAGCCTGACAGGGGTTAAAAATGCTCAAAAATAAAAGTTCTCAGAATCCAACGAAACCAGTGCCAGTGCGTCCATCTCATCTTCCCGATTCCGACGGTACATTTACTTTGTCAAACGGGCTCTGTATGCGAAAGTTATCGCGTTCTGATCGAAAGCCCAAACAAGTAAAAAGTCAAAGGTCAACTGGTCAAAAAGTGAATGCTGATGACATTAGCATGCTGACTGTGCAGTAGATGACGTGGCACTCTCTGGCTGATGGTGATTGGGCAGGTTTGCTGACAGGGCAGACATGTGGCAGGCAACTGGACCAGTCAATGGCTAACAAGTGGCATTTGTCCGTCGAATGGGAAAGTGCCACGTGGCCAAGTCATGGGCAGCCACGTGGCACCCAGTCATCAGTTGAAGTGGCATGTTTCAAAAATAGTTTTGGGGTCCATGGGATTTGAACCCATGACCACCACCAAGCCCAACATCTTAAGAAATGGTCTTTTGCCAATACACCACATTATTGCTTATGATATAAAACCTACAATATGAAATATATTGCATGGTATGTGCACATAAAGGAGGGGGTTGGGGGCTAAGCCCCAACCCGTGGTCTATCCACCTGCATGTGATCAACGACCAAGAGGGCGCGGGCGCCACTACCTGTTGGGCACATTTTTTTTAGGGCACGGTTTTATCCCATGCACCATGTGTCCGTATGATAGGGGGCTAGGCCCAATATTTAACTATAAAATGGGTTTTATAACTAATTTTTGGGTTTTTAATTGTAATTAAGCCTATTTTTAATGGTTTTTCTCCATTTTTGGGAGATATTGGGCAATTTTGGAGCCTAATTTTTAGGGGGAAGTTGGAGATGAGTAACCAACTTCCCAACTATATAACCCAGGCCTGTTTGAGGCCATAGAAGGGCAGAAAAGAGCAGATTTATGCTAAGGAGAAGCCAAGCCAAAGCCATTTTGAGGTAGGGAAGATTTTGAAGAGAAGACGCTGTTGGACCATTTCTGGGAGCTCCGGACGTCCGTTTTGCGTGGCGTTTTCTTTGCAGGGTTCTAGAGATCTGGAAGAGCATGACTAGATCAGTCTTGTAGCCATTTGGCACAGCAGCGATGTACTTTTGAGCTTTTGAAAAGAAATAAAGAAGCCTCCCCACAGAGACAAAGGCCTGGAGACGTAGAAAAGTTGTGCCGAACTCCGTTATCAATCCGCGTGTTATGGTTTGCTGTCTATTATTTCATTTCAGATCTGCATATGTGTATATGGCTTTCATAATTCCTTTTCTTTCCTCATTCTTTCACTAAGTTTCTCAAGTGGTTAAATTAATGCATGCAAAATTAAAACTCAACCATAAGTCATTAAAAGATA
>JASDQU010101101.1:299269-325278 GCA_032191745.1 Picea mariana
CAGATCAAGGATGAGGCCACCCAAATCAAGTTGGTATCTTTGAGACTTGCAGGTACAACTCTTATCTAGTGGCAAAGCAAGCTGCAAAAAGGAACACAAAATGTGGGTAATGTATTTCCATCATGGAAGGATTTCATTTCTGCACTTAGGAAACAATTCTATCCTTTGGGTTATAAAGAAAAAACACTAATTGAATGGCAATCTTTAAAACTAAGAAAAGGACAAACAGTGCAAGAATACACCGATGGTTTTCGAAAAATGGCATTAATGTTAGATATTCCTTTGCAAACACAAGAAACCCTTATGAAGTATATAGGGGGTTTACCTGCACATATTAGAAACACTGTTTTCATGTTTGGACCCACTAACCTTGATGAGGTTTCTGTTCAAGCTACGTATATTGAAGCAGGGAAAGCAAGTGTGTCAGGGGAATCGTCGCCTTCGAGGAAAGAGGACAAGAGGAAAAGGCATGGTAATGGCAAGAATGCAAATGCAGTGACGAGGAAGGAAGGAAAGCCCTCTTGCAAGCATTGCAAGAAAGAGGGACATGATGAGGACAAATGTTGGCAGTTGCATCCCGAGAAGAGGCCCAAGTGGTTCAAAGAAAAGAAGGGAACGCAAACAGTGGCAACGACATCAAAACCCACAGACTTGGGATCAGATTCAGGTGATGAGTCAAAGATCTCATTGGTTGGTATGATAGGTAAAAATGGTGAAGATATTGATTGTAGAAACAAGTTGTTTCATATAAGGGTAATCATGCGACACACTAAGATAGACACATTAATCGACAATGGATCTCAATCTAATCTAATCTCAGAAGAATTGGTTAAACAATTGGGATTAAAAACACAAACTCATCATAAGCCTTACACACTTAAATGGGTAAGCAATCATCATCAGATGCACATAACAAAGCAGTGCACAATCAAATTTGCAATTTCATCTAAGTATGTGGACGAAGTAACTTGTGATGTTGTGTCGTTAAGAGAATGTGGAATGATCTTAGGTAGTCCGTACTTGTATGATCGTAAGGAAATCTTCTACAGGGCAAAGAATCAATATCAATTCACTAAGGCAGGTCATGATTATGTGGTGCATGCTCTTCATGTTAAAGCAAATAAAACACTTCAAACAATGGAACAATTAACGAACGCAGTGCAAGCAAGAAACAAAACAATAATTGTTTCAAATGAAGTAATTGATCTTAAGCAAGAACAAGACATGGTTGTTGAATGGAAAATCAATCATAAATTGCTTCAAGATAAGCTCATGTCGTGCAAATATCTCAAGTATATTAGCTCATTTGCAGTCGTCTTTTTGATACTGTCATTAGCAATGTTTTCGACATGGATGATAGTGGCTCCAGTAAGATGTAACCGGGTTCAAATGGCTAACAATATACTGTCAGTTGTCATGATTGTGTTGTAGTTGATCTTGATGAGATAGGTGCACAGGACAGAGTTCAGAGACAGAGAGCAAGCCAGGTGGCCTATCCTAAGCTTGTTGACTGGTCAGTAACCTTTTGGGGACCAAAAGATCTTATTGTGGGGAGGTGTGATCCGAAATCGGATCCAGAAGCTTGACAGGGGTTAAAAATACTCAAAAATGAAAGTTCTCAGAATCTAACGAAACCAGTGCCATTGCGTCCGTCTCGTCTTCCCGATTCCAGCAGTATATTTACTTTGTCAAACGGGCTCCGTATGTGAAAGTTATCGCGTTCTAATCGAAAGACCAAACAAGTAAAAAGTCAAAGGTCAACTGGTCAAAAAGTGAATGCTGATGACATCAGCATGCTGACTATGCAGTAGATGATGTGGCACTCTCTGGCTGATGGTGATTGGGCAGGTTTGCTGACAGGGCAGACATGTGGCAGGCAACTGGACCAGTCAATGGTTGACAAGTGGCATTTGTCCGTCGAATGGGAAAGTGCCACGTGGCCCAGTCATGGGCAGCCACGTGGCACCCAGTCATCAGTTGAAGTGGCATGTTTCAAAAATAGTTTTGGGGTCCATGGGATTTGAACCCATGACCACCACTAAGCCCAACATCTTAAGAAATGGTCCTTTGCCAATACACCACATTATTGCTTATGATATAAAACCTACAATATGAAATATATTGCATGGTATGTGCGCATAAAGGAGGGGGTTGGGGGCTAAGCCCCAGCCCGTGGTCTATCCACCTACATGTGATCAATGACCAAGAGGGCACGGGCGCCACTACCTGTTGGGCGCATTTGTTTTAGGGCACGGTTCTATCCCATGCACCATGTGTCCGTATGATAGGGGGATAGGCCCAATATTTAACTATAAAATGGGTTTTATAACTAATTTTTGGGTTTTTAATTGTAATTAAGCCTATTTTTAATGGCTTTTCTCCATTTTTGGGAGATATTGGGCAATTTTGGAGCCTAAGTTTTAGGGGGAAGTTGGAGATGAGTAACCAACTTCCCAGCTATATAACCCAGGCCTGTTTGAGGCCATAGAAGGGCAGAAAAGAGCAGATTTATGCTGAGGAGAAGCCAAGCCAAAGCCATTTTGAGGCAAGGAAGATTTTGAGGAGGAGACGCTGTCGGACCATTTCTGGGAGCTCCAGACGTCTGTTTTGCGTGCCGTTTTCTTTGCAGGATTCTAGAGATCTGGAAGAACATGACCATATCAGTCTTGTAGCCATTTGGCACAACAACGATGTACTTTTGAGCTTTTGAACATAAATAAAGAAGCCTCCTCACAGAGACAAAGGCCCGGAGACGTAGGCAAAGTTGTGCCGAACTCCGTTATCAATCCGCATGTTATGGTTTGCTGTCTATTATTTCATTTCAGATCTGCATATGTGTATATGGCTTTCATAATTCCTCTTCTTTCCTCATTCTTTCACTAAGTTTCTCAAGTGGTTAAATTAATGCATGCAAAATTAAAACTCAACCGTAAGTCATTAAAAGATTCAGTGGATCACATTTACCGAGTTTGAAAATCAAAACAACAATAGAAAATACCTCCTCAATAAAAACCACAACAATTATAAAAAAGCTAGGCTCGAATCCTTGAACCCTATTCAAAATCACCTAGCAGGAAATCACTCCGCCTTAAAAACCACAAAATGTTTTAAGAACCTAGTGACGAGTAAATAACCAACCTAGAACCACTTAACATGTCGGTTTTTAGGCTCGCCATAAGCTCAAGGAATAAATCCAATAGGTTAGATTGCTAGCCTTCCTCCCAAAATCCTAAACACTCACATGTTGGTTTTCACCATTTTGGAAGGAAACAAGAATAAAACCTTTAGTGTCTCAAAAAGAATCCCCATAGCTCAGCAAAGCACAACCCTCATACAATCCAATAGGTTAGATTGCTAGCCTTCCTCCCAAAATCCTAAATACTCACATGTTGGTTTTCACCGTTTTGGAAGGAAACAAGAATAAAACCTTTAGTGTCTCAACAAGAATCCCCATAGCTCAACAAAGCACAACCCTCATGCATCAATGACACCCAAGACACAACATAAATGAACTTTAAATACATAAATGAACAAGAATCCCCATAGCTCAGCAAAGCACAACCCTCATACATCAATGACAAAGACACAACATAAATGAACTCTAAATACATAAATGAGAAACCCCTAGGTGTTCTTGAGGTGGATAGAATCAATTTCCTAGGATTGAAGGAAACAAAATAAGTTGCAAGTGGATTCACAATGCTATGCTTCATCTTAGATGCAAAGCTCCAAGACTATGACCTACAGGAACATATGGAGACTTCGAAGGCCTAAGTTTACACTAGTAACCAAAATGCAGCTTCCACCTATCAACTTTTACACCTCCATAGCTCAGTCCTTCAATGTCTCCATTACTCATGTAGCACAAACCCTACATCACAGTGGGACATTCGTCAAATTCCATCCATAAGACCTCAATCGCATCAGTGAAATGAAACCCAAAACATTTGATAAACCTTGGATATAAACAAAAAAAATCCCATTGTACAGATAGATTTAATGACAAAATTGTTTCTTATATGTCTCACAAGAATATAATAAGTGGAAAAATCTGGTCAATTGGGTCTAGCTTCAATGGTTGAGAGAAAGAGTTATCCTCTCGATCTAGCTTTGATGGTTGAGAGAAAGATTTATCCTCCCCACCCTTGATCAATTCTCGCAAGTGACATGTTGAGCTCTTAAATATTATATTATTGTATTTTCCTTGAGCCCAAAAACATTGGCATTGGAAAAATGCTCTACATTTTGGTTTTTTTGGTTAGAATCTGGCGATGTAAATCTGGACAAATCACTATCTTTTGTTGTTTAAATTGCATTTTTGAATGCATAAATGGATTATGTGTGCTGAAAAACCCCTGGAGCACTCTGATTATACAAACTTATCCACTCAAATTTGTAGATCCAACCATTCCTCACCGGATTTCAGGAAAAATCAAACAAAAAAAGTTAGCGCAAAATATCCAAAAGGTAGAATGTGTAGACTATGCTAAAAACATCTGGGTAACCTTGGGTAGCATCCTTTGAATGAGGGAAGTGCCCATGAAAAAAAAATCTAGTTCCTTTATGGTGTAAATTCTATGATAGAAATATTGTTGGAACTCATAATTTAACCTAATTGATGGGAACTTCCATTATAGGACTTTGTCCCATAGAGTTTGGCACATTCTAAGATGATGGAAAATCGTAGAATTAAAATAAATAAATAAAGAACTAGAAAGAAAAAATACAATTGGATAATCATTTATTTATCAAATTCTTTCATCTTTTATGATAATGAATGTTTATCATTCCCTAAGACTAAGTCTACCAAACAAATAAAAGGAATTAGAGTAATTATTATTCAAAATATAATTTATATATTTAAAGATAATAAAAATGAAAGTAGCAAGGTTTTTTTTTCGTAACTTAAGAGGTTTATCCTCAACTTCCTTTACACCACAAACTTTGCAAAATCACTCTCTAATGTGTTTTGGGGTTATTCCAATAATGATGGTTGTGAACATTGATCATGATTTTTAGCAATATTCAAATTGGTTTTAAAGTTCATAATGTTAGAAAATAATTTTGATCTTTACTTCATAAGGCGTTCCTCTTATAGAAGCAGACGTCCTCCATTTCCTTTTTAGTCGCCTCATGGTCATCAAATCCATTAGACAACCATTGGTGCCCTTCTAACCATCCACGTGCACTTTTGTCCATTCATCCTCTCATTGCCAGTGATGTATCTTTCATTCCTCTTATAGAAGCAAATTTCCTCCATCACCTTTTTAGTTGATGCATGGTCATCCGATCTATTAAATGACCATTAGTTCCCTTTTGACCATCCACGTGCACTTCTAGCCATTCCTTCTATTGTTGTTAGTGATGCATTTTCCTTCCTAGACATGAAAAAGGCCACCAAAGATCTGTCGAAAAGGCCACCAGATCCTAGTATCATTAGAAAATCGTTCTAGTCTCTCGCATCTGGAAATCAAATCAAGACAACTCGGTGGAATCATATCAAGGAATGGGTAGGTATGTTCAACTCAGGATCCTTGTAATCATGACTAGTGGCTTCATCAATAGGAAAATATCTATATTTAGAGCACTTTCCAATTGCACCAAATGAGAGGAGCTAGATTTGTACAACAACCAACTAACAGGTACTCTGCCTCCCACAATCGACCAAATTTATCAAACTCTCATTTTCCTTAGCATAGAGAAAAATCCCATTAATGGCACCATACCCCAAGGCATCAACAATACCTCCGCTCCGACGACATTATATGTGGGTAAAAATTATCTCATCAATACCATTCCTTACTCCATAGCAAACTTCCGCAATCCACAAGCTCTGGATCTTAACAATAAAATACAAGACAACACTCCCACAAAACTCCAAAGAATGAACCAAAGCTTTATATATCTGGATTTCTTTGATAATATGATCTGTAAATTGTTGTGGATACAATTCCTCACAATAGATCTAATAAATAAAACTAAAATCTACACTATGAAGGTTAAATTGCTTTAGATTCAATAATAATTAGTTAATGATTTTCTGTTTATGCATGAAATGGATAAAATTCGGAAAATAAAAAACAAGGAAATACAGTCACACACCTTCCACAAAATAACACAAAGATTTTCTCTAGGAAACCCTTACGGGAGAAAACCCAGCTAGAAGGTGAGGTTGCTCTACTCTCTTTTCTTTGGTATGGAAATAAAGCAAGTACAAAGGAGAAGGCACTCTCTATGGAATTACTTGAGACCTGTGGCCTGTTAGGTCTCTAAAGAACATTAACCCCCTCTATTATGCTCTCTAATTTTCCACTTCCAATTGGTTTTATCTACTACGAAACAAAATACAATGACATAGAATGGAACCCCTTCTCCTCCTAGTGCCCCGGTATTTAACATAGCTCGGTAACCATCTAGGGTTAGGGAATTGAATTCCTCAACCCTCAATTTTTATAAAGTTTAGGACCTTTTACTATTTTGTTAGAGAAAA
Organism: Picea mariana; assembly: GCA_032191745.1. Lineage (NCBI taxonomy): Eukaryota > Viridiplantae > Streptophyta > Pinopsida > Pinales > Pinaceae > Picea > Picea mariana. The sequence continues at coordinate 305,760 of JASDQU010101101.1, forward strand.
CACTATGTGGCTAGCACCACACATTTAAGTAATGGAGGCTGACATGGCATCCACTTGTGCCATGTTGATCAATACTATAGGTCAACTTGCGAGGGGCATAACTTTCGCATACGAACTTTGATTGAGGCGATTCTTGCACCGTTGGAAAGGTCTTAGTGTGTATAATATAGATGGTGTCTCTATACTAAGTTTTGGACCATAAAATTTGTCGTTTGATGGCTCAAAATGGCTCCAGAAGTTTTTAGATGGTTTTTTGGACCCAAATTTCCAAATTTGGACTAGTCTCTAAAATGGCTCTACAAGTTGATTCCTCCAATTTTTCACTCATAAAGCATCAAGATATATGAAAAATAATATAATGATCCAATCTGAATCATAACATGAAACAAAACTTTGGTGCAGTGCAATGTGTCATAGATATAGAAAGTTTTAAGAGATGTGATATGTCGCATGAAGAAAAAAATTGTGCGATATATCGCAAGGGAAGAAAACTTCATCCTATGCAATATTCCATGTAAATGGTAACTTTTGATCCATGTGATGAGTTGCAAGGAAATAAATATTTGAAGGATGTGATGGCAGGGTGGATGCAAAGGATTTCTTTTAGAAATTTCCCCTCCCTCATAATGAAGGAAAGTTAGAAAAAGTGCAATGTGTCACACGAAAACAAACTTTAATGTGATGCAACATGTCATGACAAAGAAAATTTTGGAATGATGCGATATTTCACAGAAAAAAAAAAGAATTTTAGTTGTAGCATTGTGTCATGGAAAAATAAAGTTTAAATGTGATATGATGCAAACAAACAAATTTCTAGAAGATGTGAAAAGAGAGTTTTGGATTGAAGAGATGTGGTATGTCACTCAAAGAAAAAATTTGTGAAATATATCGTAAGGGAATAAAATTTCATCATATGTGATATGTCGCGCAAGTGGAAACTTTTGATCCATACAAATCTATACGACAATCACCTAATGGATACTTTTCCTCCCACCATCAACCAACTTTCTTAGACTCTCATTTTCCTTAGTGTAGAAAAAAACAACAATAATGGCACCATACCCCAAGCCGTAGGAAATCTCTCTACTCTAATAAAAACATACTTGGGTAGAAATTCCATTGTCAATACCATTCGTTATTCCAAGACAAACCTCCTTAATTTGCAAGATCTCAATCTCAATGGAAATAAATTACAAGGCATAATTCTCAGAGAAATCCAACAAATGAACTGAAGCCTTGCATATCTGGATATCTCTTATAGCATGAAACAAAACTTTGGTGTGATGCAATGTGTTATAGAGATATAAAGTTTGAGGAGATGTGATATGTCATACGAAGAAAAACTTTGTGTGATATATCACAAAGGAAGAAAACTTCATCCTATGTGATATATTGCACAAGTGGAAACTTTTGGTCCATGCGATGAGTCACAAGGAAAGAAAGATTCGAAGGATATGATGGCGGGGAGGATGCACAAGAGTTCTTTTAGAAATTTTATCTTTTTCATGATGAAGGAAAGTTTGAGAAGGTGAAATGTATTGTATGGAAACAAACCTTGGCATGATGTGATATGTTGCAACAAATGTAACATCCCCACTATAATCCCTAGTTTAACTAATGCTTATGTGGATATAATAGGTGTCTATGGCCAAGCAATGTAATATGTGAATTGTATCTCTATGTTTTAATAATAAAATGTGATGCAATATGCTAACGGGACATGGACAAGAGATGGGGGATGAATTAATCCACAATAGGGTGAAGTGTCTAGGATAATGGCCAAGAGCGGTCAAAGGGGGAAATATCCATGTAGATTAATTTAGCCCATTTTCCTAAACTTTCTAATTGTATATGAACCCTCCCATTTCTGATCGAGAGTTCCCAAATCCAATCATTGAATACATGTAAGAGGGTGGGTGCAAGTGGTAACATCCTTTTGATTGAGTGTTCCCAAATCCAATCATTGAATACATGTAAGAGGGTGGGTGTGAGTGGTCACATCCCATAGTTATTGGGCACATGGGGGTTGAGTATAATCAGCTTGGGGAAGAGTGTGAGTCAAGAAAGTAAAGCCACAAGAGAGGAAATTTGTATGGGTTGTGGAGAGCAGTTTTTAGTTAGTCAAGTTTTGTGCATGGGAAGAGGGGAGAGAAAGAAAGAGATATGGAAGTTGGTGCATCCATGGAGATGGAATTTTAGAGCAAGCTAGAACGCATTTGGAGCATTTTGGAGATGAAGACTGGAGAGCCAGGTTGTCAGGCCTGAAGAGTGAACTCTTATGTGAGCTGCACCAAAACAACAAGTGTTTTTTGTTGGTTTGCTAATAGTTTTCCTAGTAGCAATTTACATTGAGTTCCCAACTGAGAGATTCCTAGTTACCTGTGCCATAGAGACTTGATAAATGAATGGAGCATTCCTTGAGTTATCCCTGATAAAAATATGGTACATCCCTTGGGTTAACCCTGATAAACAGATGGTACATCCCTTGGTTTAACCCTGATAAATGGATGGTACATCCCTTTTGTTATCCCTGATAAAAGAATGATGCATTCCTTGGATTGGGTAGGTGAGGAGGAAGAGAGAGGTGATAGAAAAATATGGATAGTTGTAGGAGAATATAAGTTGGGTTATGAGTTTTCTAAGATGCGAGTGGATTGTGAGAGACCACCCTATTTTTTGGATTACTAGCCTCATCTCGGGGGTGATTGGTTGTTGATATTTGGAATAGTTAGTCTATGGTTGGGTGGAACATCTGTCCCAAGCAATTGGTTGCAAAATTCTTGTTTAAAGATAAGTGTTTTATCTTGTACTGAGTTATTTACATGTGTTATTGTTGTGCATGAACTCTGCATAAATGAGAATGACTTATATGTTGTTGTAATGAGCGGTTTAGTTGTATTTCATGTTGATTATTAACATGCTTTAGATGCATATTTTTTATGTTTATAGACAATAGCCAAATCTGTCTTAAATTTTGTAGTTGTAAGCTAAAGGAAATCGGTTAACAGTAAAAGAATTATTAGAAGAAGTTTCATTTTTTTGTGTATTATGCACCATAATGTCCCTCGGTTGCATTGGGGAATGTTACATTTTGGTATCAGAGTTGTAATTGAGATATTTTTGCATGACTTCGTCTAGCCTGGGTGGTTGGGTAAGTTACAAAGTGGTATCAAAGCCTAGTTTTCAACGTTGACCCTAGATGGGCCGAGTTAGCAGAATGTTGAAGCAGAAACTCACAGAGAATTAATTTAGCCTCTTTGGAAAATTCGAACATAAGCAAAATCAGAATTGAGCCTCTTTGGAAAATTCAAAAATAAGCAAAATCAAAAAAATTTGGGTATTTTTATGTACGATGACGTGGAGACCATGTGTCAGTTGACATGGTAGAAGAAAGGCGTGAATTGCCATGGTGGTAAGTACATGTTGGATGGGATGATAGTTGGCGGTTTATGTGGAGCCATGTGGCAAGACAAATATTAGTCTCATGAAACTACGGTAAGATCTTGGAATTTGTCTAAGTGTTAAGTTATCACGAGTCTGCGTAGATGGAAAAATGACTAAGTGTTGGGACTTATTGGACGGACTTATGAAAGCAAGGTTACAAGTTTATGATCTAGGTGAATATCAGTGGCCACCCACCTATTCCAACTAGATCAAAACAGTCTTCTGGCAATTTACTTTTTTTAGCAATTTTTCGGTTTGTAAACTTTCGGGGCCATTTTGAAAGCCTAAATGAATTTTTTTTGGGATCGAGCACCTTAATAATTTGCAACGACTCCGATTGAGCCCCCAATCACGAGTAAAAGAGGACATTTGATCCGGAACGGGCTCGTGTTCCGAATCGAGGGACAAGAGGGATGCCCTCTTTTCGATTATTGTGATGAAGTATAGAACCGTATGGATGAATGATTGGAAGGGGAATACTACACTCGACCTACCGAAAACGAATAAAGGCCATCGGTTCAGTCGAGCGGCCTCTTACGAATAATAGGTGTGGGAAAAGGGATTGGTTCGAGTCCTGCAGGAAGAACAGAATGGAATTGCAATTCTTATTATTTCCACCCACCATTAGGCTCGGATACGTTTATAGGAGCCTGAACGGGAAGGGCCGGTGAACTCGGTGATACCTTTCCAACGATCTATCATGCACCCCAAATTGATCCAAAAAGGATCCAGAGAAGGCTAAGACTAACTCAAAACTCATAGAGACAACTCAGAATGCTCAGAATGGCTCCAGTAGACAGAGAAAGGGAAAAAAATTCAAAGTTCCCAAAACATAGTGAAAATGGCATGATCACGAAGAGCGCGTCACAATTTTTCTAATGGGGAAAATGGCTTATCAAACAGAGTTACGATTTGAAAGATATTTGTGGTCAAAGTTGCGGTCAAATAAGACCAGTTAGCAGGGGACACATCATCATACGTACTACTGACATCAGTAGCTGACATGGAAGGGTGACATCATCATACGGGATGTTGACTTTAGCATGCCACATGGCAGCATTAGAGGCTGCCATGTCTCACCCGCTATTGGAATTTTTAGGGGTCCATGTGGACCAATAGAAAAGTGCCACATGGAACCCCCAAGAGATGCCATGTGGCACCATTCGAGAAGCGCTACATGTCAGTACAGAGTGACTAGGTATCACGTCAGCGTACAACTAGGCGTATTAGTGGCCACCACGTGGCCCAATCATCGGGCGACACATGGCATCCCAGGAAATGTTCAATGTTGACCCGTGAACAAATTTTGTTTTAAAAAAGGGATATGGAAGTTCCGCCAAATCTGGCAGACCATGCCAATGTTAGCCAACAGTGGAAGTTTTGATAGCAGAATCGTTATAGTTAGTGGAGAAACCAACAGATATATCAACGGACACACACACACACACACACACACACACACACATATATATATATACCAACAAACATCCAAAATGGAGTCTGGTGGGTTTGACCCCAGAACCTTTGCCTTACCCAGCGCTCTAATAACTCCGCCATAACCAACGTGCCACACGGTGTTGCTTGGTATATTCGTCGGTGTCATTACTTAAAAACAACAATCCACCCAAAGGTAGGGGGAGGAGGCGCAATCGTACCGTACGCCCGCAGGCACAGATTACGAGGTAGAGACTGTCATAATTGCAGGTTGCAGAGGGCACAAAAACTGAGACAAAATTTTTCTTGGGCCTAGGAGTGCCAAAGTCGGATCAGAGCATGGAGACAATCATTTTTGGGTAATTCGACGCCACAAATCTAGTGGTGATGTTTGTTTTCTGATCTGGGCATTATTTCTACAACTTGATTTCAGAATGAGGTATATTCATGTATTTGCCAAATTCTTTTGTTGAGTTAATGAAAGAGCCTACCCATTTGAGAGCAAGACCCAAAGACGTGGTCCACCAGGGACGAACTCTGTTATCAATTTTTTGTGTTCAGATATGATTCTTATGTCTCTTTATTTTTAAGTGTTCCCTTCTTTAATGGTGCACTTTAATTTATGCTCATTTAATACAATTCTTTATAAGTCACGATGAAAATATCCCGGATCATGTTGGTATCAGAGCAGTCGTCTTTGACTTGAATTGTTGAGTGTGAATTCTTATTAGGGCCAATCATAAGCAGGGTGAAGTAACTCTAAATACTTTCAATCCTGAAGTTGGTCATGTATCCAGAAGGAAGAAAATGGCAGAAGACGACAAGCATGATGAACACGAGAAAAACTTTCACATGATCTTTTATCGCATGTCAGAAATGGTCAAGCGAATGTATGGGGATTACGAGAAGAGGGTGAAGAAGAAAGGGAAGAAAAAGGAATCACATGTAGATGATTATGCTTCGGTAAACCAAGGGATTAATTTATGCTCATTTAATACAATTCTTTATAAGTCATGATGAAAATATCCTGGATCATGTTGGTATCAGAGTAGTCGTCTTTGACTTGAATTATTGAGTGTGAATGCTTATTAGGGACAATCATAAGCAGGGTGAAGGAACTCTAAAGACTTTCAATTCTGAATTTGGTCGTGTATCCAAAAGGAAGAAAATGGCAGAAGAGGACAAGCATGATGAACAGGAGAAAAAATTTCACATGGTCTTTTATCGCATGTCAGAATTGGTCGAACGAATGTATGGGGATTACGAGAAGAGGGTGAATAAGAAAGGGAAGAAAAAGGAATCACATGTAGATGATGATGCTTCGGTAAACCAAGGGGTTGGAGGAGATACTCCTGAGCCTTCATCGTCACCTTCAAGTTCTAGTTCTTCGTCCTCTGAGCATTCTCATCATTCTCATCATTCTAGCCATAAAGCCTCTTTTAAGAAACCATTATTAAAGATTGATGTAAAATTTTCTTTACATCTGTTTAATGGAGATGTTAATCCTGAAAAGCTAGATAATTGGATACGACAGGTTGAAGTGTATTGGCATGTCCAGCATATAGATGAAGAGGAAGTTAAAGTGCAATTGGATTCTCTTCATTTGGAAGGCACCACTCTCATATGGTGGGAGAGAAAGATTCAAGACGGAAGTAAGTGTGGTAAGCTTCTTTCCTCATGGTTAGAATTTAAATCAGCGATAAGGAAGCAATTTTATCCATTAGGATATTTACATAAAGCAATGATGGAATGGAAAAATTTAAGGCAAAGTAAAGGACAAACTATACAAAGTTTCACAGAAGAATTTAGGAAGAAAACTCTTGCATTGAACATTCCTTTGGATTCTTATTAGACTTTAATGAAGTATATTGACAAAGTTTGTGTGCAAGCCACTCACCTTGAGAACAGGGGGAAACATGTTCAAGAAGATCCACAAAGAAACCTTTTAATTTCCCACAAAAGACTTTTAAGAAGTTTAAAAGGAAGGACAAGAAGACCGCTACAGTGATGAGAGAACAAGGAAAACCATATTTCACTCATTGCAAGAAGAGCAGTCACGATGAAGAACATTGTTGGAAACTACATCCAGAAAAGAAACTGAAACAGTTCGGTGGAAAGGGGAAGACAAATATCATTGCTACGGTACAACAATATCTTGGTTCCGATTCAGGAGATGAAGGAAATATCACAACAGTTGGAGTACAAGGTAAATATTCTCTTCATGTTATCTCTAGTTCCAATGATGAATCTCATGTTGATGAACAAAAGAGGAATGAGTTATTTCACATAAGAGTTGTATCTAAACATACTAAGATAGATACATTATTTGATCTGGGTTCCCAAGTAAACTTAATATCTGAAGCACTTGTCAAGAAAATGGGTCTTGAAACGAAACCACATCCAAAACCTTATCCTCTTGGTTGGGTATGTAACAAAAAAAAACTTAAATTCACCAAACAATGTAGGATCAGATTTTCTATTGCTTCAAAATTGATTGATGAAGTTGATTTGGATGTTGTACCACATGATATATGTGGCATAGTGTTGGGAAGTCCTTATCTTTATGATATAAAAATAGTCTTGTTTCGACATGAGAACAAATACCACCTTACTAAGGGGGAAGTGGAATATATACTTAGAGCTCACAGCATGAGAGTAAATACAACACTTGTTAGTGCAGGGCAAATGAAAAGACTCATAAACACTAATAAGAGATATGTACTCATGGTCATTAGAGAGAAAGATTTCGGGACATACGACACTTTCCAAGGGTGTGATCCATCTCATAAAAAGGAATTAATTGATATTGTTTCTAAGTATCATGATATTTTTCAAGAACCAGATGGATTACCTCCTAAGAGGGAAATCCAACATGAGATACATCTTCAACAGGATTCTCCTCTTCCTAATGTGGGCATGTACATGATGTCAGTTGTGGAGATGACAAAGATCAAGAAGAAGGTATTGGGCTTATTGGATCAAGGGGTCATCAGGCCCAGTTCATCTCTTTGTGCTTCTCTGATCATGATGGTGCCAAAGAAATATGGCACATGGTGAATGTGTGTCGATTACTAGTCCTTAAATAAAATCACGGTGAAAAATTGATACCCTCTTCCTCGCATAGATGATTTACTTGATCAATTGAAGAATGTTGTCTATTTCACTAAGTTGGATTTGCGCAATGGATATCATCAAATCAGATTCGCAGAACATGATGCATGGAAAACTTCCTTTAAAACCAAACAAGAATTGTTTGAGTGGTTGGTTATGTCGTTTGGGCTTTGTATGCTCCAACAAATTTCATGCATGTGATGAATGATGTATTCAGGCATTTCATAGACGACTTTGTGATTCTATATTTAGACGACATTCATTTTTTTAGCAGGACATGGGATGAGCATGTGAGGCATGTAAAGCAAGTATTGGATACTTTGCAAAGGGAAAAGTTGTATGTAAAATTGTCTAAATGTGAATTTGGCAAGACTGCACTTGTATACTTAGGTCATATTGTAGGAGGAGGACAATTGAAAATTGACCCTTCTAAAGTTGATGTAATTGTAAATTGGCCTGAGCCAAAAAGTGTAACCTAAGTTCGAAGCTTCTTAGGTTTAGTCCAATATTGGAGGAGATTCATTCACAAATTCTCCTTCATAGAAACTCCTCTGCATAACTTAACTAGTGTGAAGAACAATTTTCAGTGGGAAGGAAAGAAACAAAAATCTTTTGACACTTTGAAGGGAAAGATTAGTACTGCAATAGTATTAGCACTGTCGAATCTTCAACAGCCTTTTGAGATTGAGACAGAAGCTAGCGGAAATGCCATGGGTACAATACTAATGCAATATCGTAAGCCTATATTTTACCACTCTGAAACTTTTAATCAAGTTGTTTTTAACTATCCTACATATGACAAAAAGTTATATGCATTAGTCCAGAGTGTAAAGAAATGGAAGAACTACTTGTTAGGGAAGGAAACCATTATACATACAGATCACCAACCCTTACAGTATCTTCAAGAACAGACCAAATTGCAACAATCTCAGCACTACAGGTGGATGGGTTTTCTACAACAGGTTCACTTGGTAATCAAGTACAAAAAGGGTACAAGTAACAAGGTAGTCGATATGCTTTCTAGACCTCCTATTGTTGCTTCTATTATTTTGAAGAATTCTTCTTTATCTCATGATATCTATATAGAACAATATGCCATCGATGAAGATTTTAAAGAAGTATATACGAAGCTAACCCTTGGTGCACAAGTAGAGAATTAGTGTCTACAGGGAAAGTTACTTTACCATATTGGAAATCTATGTATTCCAACAAGTGAACGAGTCCATGTAATACGAGAAACTCATACTTCTCTTGTGTCTGAGCATTTTGGGGTAGAAAAAACCATGGCTCATTTGCAAAGGTTTTGTTACTGGCCTCAAATGAAAGAAATTGTAACTAAATATGTAAAGGGTGTGTGATGTGTTCTACTTGTAAGCCCACTAATAGAAAACTTGGGCTATACTCACCGCTTCCTATTCCATCCCATCCATGGGAAAGTATATCCATGGATTTTGTAGGGGGTTTACCCATGACCAAAGGGGGTCATGATTATTTGTATGTTGTAGTGGATAGGTTCAGCAAGATGTGTATCTTGATGCCGTGTAAAAAGAAGATCATTGCTCAACAGACTGTTAATCTCTTCTTTCAGCATGTTTGGGTTCTCTTTGGATTACCTGCATCTATCGTCTTAGATTGAAATACTCTATTCCTTGGGGATTTTTGGACTAGCTTGTGGAGAATGATGGACACCAAATTGAAGAGGAGCACTACTTTCCATCCACAGACCGACGGACAGACAGAGGTGGTAAGCCGAACAATGGTACTTTTTCTTCGAGACTACTGCAACAAGCATCCCAAGGTATGGGATGAATAGATACCGTATGTACAACATGCATACAATCGAGATTTGCATTCATCCACTCATAGTTCACATTTTGAGACATGTTTTGGGTACTTACCAAAGGTTCCTTTGGACTTGATGTATGGAAGAGATACCGATGTAAATGAAGAATGAACACAGGAAAGAGCTTGCAAGTTCATCCACAGGTTTCGGCAAATACACCAAGAAGTCAGGGAACAGTTGGAGAAAATTCAAGCACAGTATAAAGCTCGCCATGACAAGCATAGGGTTGATCATCAGTTCCAGGTTGGAGACCAGGTATGGCTTCACATCAACAAGGAGAGATTGAAGGGTGAAGGCAAGAAAATCAATCCCATTCATTATGGACCCTTCACTAGCTTGGAGAAGAGCAGTACCAATTATTTTCATCTAGATATTCCACCTTATATGCAGATTTACTCAGTTGTAAACTTTGAGAATTTGAAACTTTTTTAGCCTTCCATGATTATGGATCAAGATGAGGAAGTTTCAATACCATCAATTAATGAGTTTGCACTTGAGTAATTGGATGAACTACATGAATATATCATCCTAGACAGGAGGACGAGGACTTCACGTAGGGGTGATGTTGATTATCTTCGAGTAGGCTTAAAAGGCACACATCCAAGCAAGGAAAAGTGGATCGAGAAGGACAAAGTGAGGGGAATCTTCCCTCATTTATTAGTTGATTCATGAAATCTTTTGGTGGTCCAAAAAGCTCTAAGTGGGAAGGCATGATCCAAAAAGAATCCAGAAAAGGCTAAGAATAACTCAGAACTTACAGAGGCAACTCAGAACGCTCAAAATGGCTCCAGCAGACAGAGAAAGGGAAAAAATTCAAAGTTCCAAAACTCAGTGAAAATGGCATGATCGTGAAGAACGTGTCACAATATTTCTAACAGTGCAAATGATGTGTCAAACAAAGTTACGATTTGAAAGATATTTGCAGTCAAAGTTGTGGTCAAACAGGACCAATCAGTAGGGGACACATCATCATCTGTACTGCTAACGTCAGTAGTTGACATGGCAGGGTGATGTAATCGTACAAGATGCTGACGTCAGCATGCCACATGGCAGCATCAAAGGCTACCACATGTCACCCGCCATTGGACTTTTCAGGGGTCCATGTGAACCAATAGAAAAGTGCCATGTGGCACCCCAGAGAGACGCCATGTGGCACCATCTGAGAAGCGCTATGTGTCAGTACGGAGTGACTGGGTAGCACGTCAGCATACAAGTGGGTGTATTAGTGGATGCCAGGTGGACCAATCATTGGGTGACACGTGGCAGCCTGAGAAGTGTTCAATGTTAACTCGTGAACAAATTTTGTTTTAAAAAAGGGATATGGCGGGTTTGCCAAATCTGGCGGACCACGCCAATGTTAGCCAATGGTGGAAGTTTCGATAGAGGAATCACTATAATTAGTAGAGAATCCAACATATATATCAACGGACACATATATATACCAATAAACATCGAAAATGGAGTCTGATGGGTTCGACTATGGAACCTCTGCCTTACCCAACGCTCTAATAACTCTGCCATAACCAACATGCCACAAAATGTTTCTTCGTATATCTGTCAGTGTCATTATTTAAAAAAAACAGTATTCCCATAGCAGGGGGGAGGAGGTGCGGCCGTACCATACGACCACATGCACATATTACGAGGCAGAGATTGTCATAATTGCAGGTTGCAGAGGGCACAAAAACCGAGAAAGAATTTCTCTTGGCCTTGGGAGTGCCAGAGTTGGATTGGAGCTTGGAGACAATCATTTTTGGGTAATTCGATGCCACGAATCCATTGGTGATATTTTTATTTTTTGATCTAAGCATTATTTCTACAAATTGATTTCAGAATGAGGTATATTCATGTATTTGCCAAATTCTTTTGTTGACTTAATGAAAGAGCCTACCCATTTGAGAGCAGGGCCCGGAGACGTAGTCCACCAGAGACGAACTCCGTTATCAAGTTTTTATGTTAAGATTTGATGCTTATGTCTCTTCATTTTTAATTTTTCCCTTCTTTAATGGTGCACTTTAATTTATGCTCATTTAATACAATTATTTATAAGTCACGATGAAAAGATCCAGGATCACAAATAGAGATCGTATGCCAAAGTTACTCCCCTGGAAAGTTGATACACCAAACTACCCAAAACAGGGTCCACAAAACTGTTGTCTTTTCATCTGCTGAGGTTAGGGTTTTGGATTTTCTTTATGTTAAAAATTCATTTAGAGCCTCATTGTAATCATCTTCTTGCAAATGTGAGTAGTTGTCACATCTCTTCTCAGAGATAAGTTGTCACCATTCTAGCGATTCTTTCACTTTGTATCTCTACAATTTTGTACATTTCGCTCATTAATAGAAATTATGTATTACTATATATATGTGCCTCTTGTTATATATCCAATATATCTTTGTTATGTTATTTTCTCTCTTGCAATATCTCTGTATATTTATGTGTTATATCTCTGCTCTCATTTCATGTCGAAAATAATCTGGATCAGTTTATGAGTCCACGATTTTGTGTGTCCACGAAGGAAAAAGAAGCTAAGTGTTGGTGGCGGGTTCATGGAAGGTATGAAGACGATATATGAATAGATCTGCGGTGAATCCATTAAGACATATCAATGGAAAATATCTAATCAAGAAATGATTGTACGATTGTTGAGTGTTGTTGCTTTGTTGCACGTGCTAATGAATATTTCTTCATTGGTTTGTCACGATAATTTTCATCTCAGATCTCGGATTGGAGAAAAAAAATAGTCGTTGGAAAGGTCTTGAGGAGTAGAAGAGACTTTTCGACCCAGAATTTTTATTTTGGCATTTCACTTTATTCAATAGTGATAAAAGTGATTTTTGTAGCAACAAAAGAGTGGAAATTAGAACTTGTAATTGTTGTAACTATTCGCTCAATACTCAGATTGAAGCATGAGTAGACACCATAATTCTCCAAGGCATTCCACCAAAAAAACTCATTCAAGTTCAGATCCAGGGAGAAACCCAAGTGTATCTCCTATTCAAAGGAAAAGGAGAAGACCTGAAGCATATATCTTGCAGGGTGAACTGAGGAATATTAAGCCACCAAATTTCAATGGTGAGCACAAGAAAGGAGAAGATGTTGAGGCTTGGTTTTTGGAAATGAAGAAATATTTCCAGCTACATGATTACCCCTACAAGGTAGAAGCTATAATTTCCACCTACCACTTGCAAGGGAAGACAACCATGTGGTGGGATCAACTTAAGAAAGCCAAGAACCTTGATGAGAAAATAATATCATGGAGGTAGTTCGAGGGATATTTCCAAGAGAAATATTTGTCCAAGCATTACTATGAAATAAAGATGAAAGAGTTCTTTCAAATCAAGTTGGGAACCATGACAATAGAGGAATATGAGAAGTAGTTCTTTGAATTGTTGAAGTATGTTGACTTCATCAAGGATGAGAAAGAAAAAATCCAAAGGTTTATAAGTGGGCTACCCTCTTTCTATAGTGATAAGATTCAATATGATAACTCTAAAACCTTGGAGAAAACCATAAGGAGAGCAAGGCATATGTATGAACAGAGCAAAGGAAGACCAGTTTTCCTTTAATCTTGGAATGCCAAGATGAAGGATAAGAAGGATAAAAGGTAGAAGGGTTTTAAGCCACCCTTTTTCAGAAATAATTTCCAAGTGAATCAACAAGGTCAAGTCGCACAAAATTAACACAAGACTATAGATACATTTGGAAAAAGGCCAAGGTAACATCCAGTGTTGGGGATGTGAGGGAAACCATCTATATAGGTATTTCCCTCACAAAGGAGAAAGAATGAGAATTTTCCACAACATTCAAGAGGTTGACACAGTAGAAGACATGGGCAGGAGCATGCCAAGGACTTATGCTGCCTTGGATAACAAGAAGGCAAAGTATCAATCTACGATGATTGAAGTGAAAGGTAAGATGAATAATAATCCCATAGAAATTTTGATTGATTCTGGAGCTAGCCATAGTTACATAAATGCTAACATTGTTGAAATATTTCACTTGTAAAGAAGTAAACATAATAAATCTTGGTTAGTTCAGTTAGCCACGGGACCTAAGAGGAAAATCAATGAGTTGGTTATAGATTGTCTGATAGACATGAATGGACACAATACAAAGGTGGATGTAAACATCATACCATTGGATTCATATGATTATCTAATTGGCATGGATTGGTTGGAAAAAAATCATGTTGTCCTAGACTGTTACAACAAGACAATCACATGTCTTGATGAGAACAAGAAGCAAGGAAAGATTTCAGGTATTCCAAGAGTTGTAGCTATTAGAGAGATTCCAGCTATGCAATTGAAGAAGAGCTTCAGGAAAGGATGTCAGATGTTTGTAGCCCATATGGAGGAGGCATCCAAAGACAAAGTGGCAAGCAATGAAGACCATCCAGTTTTGAGAGATTTTGAAGATGTTTTTAGAGAAATTATGGGACTACCACCAAAAAGAAACATTGATTTTTCTATCAAATTGGTGCCAAGAGTTTCCCCAGTGTCTAAGAAACCTTACAGAATGGGTACACCGGAACTAAAAGAATTAAAGATGCATCTTGAATAATTTTTAAAGAAGGGGTATATATGCCCAAGTGTGTCTCCTTGGGGAGCCTCGTTTCTTTTTGTGAAGAATAAGGATGGAACCCTAAGGCTGTGTATTGATTTCAAACATCTTAATAAGGTTGCCATAAAGAATAAGTATCATTTGCCAAGAATTGATGATTTGTTTGACTAGCTAAAAGGTGCAAGAATCTTTTCAAATATTGACTTGAGATCAGGATATCATCAAGTAAGAATAAAAGAAGAAAACATTAGCAAGACAACATTCAGAACAAGATATGGGCATTATGAATTAATCGTAGTGTCATTTAGGCTATCAAATGCCCCAACATTTTTTATGTGTCTGATGAATGGAGTGTTCAGGGAGTACCTGGACAAGTTTGTGATTAGATTCTTAGATGATATCCTCATCTATTCTAAATTATAATAGGAACATGAGAAACATTTAAGAATGGTGTTGCAAGTTTTAAGAGAGCATAAATTGTATGCTAGTTGAGTAAGTGCATTTTTTACCAAAAGAATATCCACTACTTGGGGCATATAATTTCAGCAGTAGGGATAGAAGTCGATCCTGAGAAGATAGAGGCCATTAGAGGATGGCCAGTTCCAAATAATGTGACAGAGGTCATAGCATACATTGGTCTTGACGGTTATTACCAAATATTCATAAAAGGGTTCTCAAGGATTGCAAGTCCAATCACTTCTTTACAAAAGAAGGGATTGAAATTTGAATGGACTTCCAAGTGTGAAGAGAGTTTTCAACAGTGGAAGGGAATATTGACAAGTGCACCAATATTGAATATTGTCGATCCAAATGAATATTTTGTTGTGTGCATCGATACATGCAAAGAAGGACTCGGTGGAGTTCTCAGTCAAAGGGACTATGTGGTATGCTATGAGTCTAGAAAATTAAAAGAGCATGAGAGGAATTATGCTACACACGACTTGGAGTTAGAAACAATTATACATGCAATAAAAATATGGAGGCATTACCTTATGGGTAAGAAATTCGAGCTAAGAACAAACCATTGTGGTATGAAACATTTGTTTGGACAACCAACACTAAATTCTAGACAAACTAGATGGCTAGAATTTTTGAGTGAATATGACTTCAAAATTAAGCATGTAAATGGAAAAGAAAATGAAGTAGTTGATGCACTCAACAGGAGAGCTCATGAAGTGCATGTAGAAGCCATCGGCATGTATAGGACAGATTTGAAAGATCAAATTGTTGCAGCAGCGAATTCAGATAAGAAATATGTGAAAATAAAAGAAACATTACAACAAGGAAAGTTTTAGCAGAAATTTAATTTTTATGAGCTAAAAGAAGATGTAATTCTCATGTGCAAGAGAAAAGTTTATGTGCTGAATTCCAATGAGCTGAAAAATATTGTTCTGAAGGAAATGCACAATGTGCCATATGTCGGGCACCCGGGATATCAGAAGACAATTATAGCAGTAAGAATCCAGTACTTTTGGTTGGGAATGAAGAAAGAAGTGGCTAATTACATAGCCATATGTCTAGAATGCCAAAAAGTGAAGACAGAGCATAGACGTCCAACAAGTTTGCTACAACCATTTCCCATTCTGAAATGGAAGGGGGAAGTAGTTAAAGTTGATTTTATTACTAAGCTGCGAAAAACAATGAAGCAACATGATTCCATCATGGCGGTGGTAGATAAATTGACGAAAGCAACACATTTTATTCCAGTAAAGACTACACACAAAGCAAAAAATATCACAGAAATTTATATGAAGGAAGTTGCTAGGTTACATGGAATGCCTAAGACAATAGTTTCAGATAGAGATCCAAATTTTACTTCGAATTTTTGGAAAGGTTTGTTCAAAATCTTTGGAACAAATCTAAATCTTAGTACAATGTATCATCCAGAGTCAAATGGGAAAACAGAAAGGACTAACAGGATAATTGAGCACATGCTTAGAATGTATGTGATGGATCAGCCATCAAAGTGGGAATATTATATTCATTTAGTTGAATTTACCTACAATAATGGGTATCATGCCTCATTGAAGATGAGTCTGGTTGAAGCATTGTATGGAAGAAAATGTAACACTCCAGCTAGTTGTGATAATCCAACAGACGGAGCAATTGTTGGGCTAGATTTGTTGAAGGAAATGGAAGAGCAAATGATAAGAATGAAGCACAATTTAAACACTTCCCAGGATAGACAGAAAAGTTATGCAGACAAGAATAGAGTTTTCAAATATTTTAAAGTAGGCGAACATGTGTTTTTGAAAGTGAAGGCAAAGCGAATTTCGCTAACATTAGGAAGTTGCTCGAAGTCGAGAGAGAGATATTGTGGAACTTTTGAAATATTAGAAAAGATAGGGCTAGTTGCATACATGTTAGCATTTCCTGCATCCATGAGAGTGCATAATGTATTTCATGTATCATTATTAAAGAAGTATGTACCTGATCTTAACCACATAATTGATTGGAATGTAATCTAGGTGGAGCACGAAGGGGATTTCCTGGTGGAACCAATACGCACCCTGGACCAGAAAGTCAAAGTGCTCAGGGACAAAGCCATAGGGTAGGTAAAGTTTCAATGGGCCTGCTACGGTCCTGAATATGCTACATGGGAACATGAAGAAAACATGTGGGGAGAGTACCTGCAAATTTTTTACAATTTTGAAGAAAACAAAATGCAAGACTCCATTTTGAGTAGTTAAGGGTTATGGAACTACATCTTAGAGTCCTAGCCAACTGTGTTGGGGAACTTTATAAATGAATGGCTCAATCCTCGGGTTATCCTTGATAAATGGATGGTACATCCCTTGGGTTAACCCTGATAAACGAATGGTGCATTCCTTGGGTCGACAAGTTGAGAGGAATAGGAGATTGATGGTTGGAACTGTTGTTGGAGTTGTTAAATTACATAAAAAAAAATCTAAGTATTGTGATATAAATTTTCATATATGTATATTGGCATAGTGTGTACCAAGGATGGTGCACAATTGTAGGGAAGGGGGAATGTAACATCCCCACTATAATCCCCGGTTTAATTAATGCTTATGTAGATATAATATGTGGCTATGTCCAAGTGATGTAATATGCAAATTGTATCTCTATGTTTTAATAATAAAATGTGATGCCAGCTGCTAAGGGGACATGGACAGAGATGGGGGTTGAATTAATCCACAAAAGTGGGAAGTGTCTAGGATAATGGCCAATATGACCGGTGAAAGGGGGAAATACCCATGTATATTAGTTTAACCCATTTTCCTAAACTTTCTAATTGTATATGAATCCTCCAATTTCTGATTGAGTGTTCCCAAAGCCAATCATTGAATACATGTAAGAGGGTGGGTGCAAGTGGTCACATCCTTTTGATTGAGTGTTCCCAAATCCAATCATTGAATACATGCAAGAGGGTGGGTGTGAGTGGTCACATCCCAGAGTCATTGGGCACATGGGGGTTGAGTACAATCAGGTTGAGGAAGAGTGTGAGTCAAGAAAGGAAACCCACAAGAGAGGAAATTTGTATGGGTTGGGGGGGAGCAGTTTTTAGTCAGTTAAGTTTTTGCATGCGAAGAGAGGAGAGAGAAAGAAAGAGAGTTGGAAGCTAGTGCAGCCATGGAGAGCGAATTTTAGAGCAAGTTGGAATGTATTTGGAGCATTTTGGAGCTAAAGACTGAAGATCCAGGTTGTGAGGCATGAAGAGTGAAATATTGTGTGAGTTTCACCAAAACAACAAGTGTTTATTGTTGGTTTGTTGATAGTTTTCCTAGAAGCAAGCTCCCTTGAGTTCCCAGATGAGAAATTCCTAGTTATCTGTGCCAGAGAGACCTTGATAAATGAATGGCGCATTCCTTGGGTTATCACTGATAAAAGGATGGTACATCCCTTGGGTTAACCCTGATAAACAGATGGTACATTGCTTGGGTTATCTCTGATAAATGGATGGTACATCCCTTGTATTATCCCTGATAAATGAATGGTGCATTCATTGGGTTGGGAAGGTCAGGAGGAAGAGAGAGTTGGTAGAAAAATATGGATAGTTGTAGGAGAATATCAGTTGCGTTATGAGTTTTATGAGTTGTGAGTGGACTGTGAGAGACCACCCTATTTTGTCGATTACTAGCCTCAGCTCTAGGGTCACTCATTATTTAGATTTGGAACAGTCAATCTATGGTTGGGTGGAATGTCTGTCCAAGGCAGCTGGTTGCACAATTCTTGTTGGGTCCTCCAACCATTCTTCTAGGATAACTCAATCCGCAAAGCGTCTTCCCGTGAGGGCTTTCACCATAAGGGGACCACTTTGGAGTTCATCCATTTGTGCACCTNCATCTATACATGTTTCCAACAATGCATCATATACCAATGAAACCACATCGATCCATCTTCATCATGTATCAATGATAACTCATTGATCCATCTTCATCTATGCATTCTCATCAAGGACAATACATATTATATTACATCAATCATCAATCAATCAATCCTTTGACATCAATCAATCCTTTGACATCAATCAATCAAACCATTGGCATCAATGACAACATGATCCAACAAACTCCCCCTTTGGCATTGATGGCAATACCAACATTGATGTCAACACCAATTACCAATTATTGATGTCAACATGTAGATATGACATGCTCTACATCAATAGTCAATGTGACTATCTCTCCCCATCAATGAACATCAATCACATCAATGTGATTAACTCTCCCCCTTTAACATCAATGGAAAAGGGCCATTCTCATCTTGGGGTTGTTCCCCTTGCTTGAATTCTCCTTAGGGCTGCTCCCCCTGTCTGAATGCCTTTGAACTCCCTCTGAATAATCCCTCCCCTTTTGAACAAGGGATATCACTCTAATTTAATGTTGAAGATACATCGAACATACTCCCCCTGTGACCATTGCTCCCCCTGGAATTATGCTTTTGTGCTCTTTCTTCAAATATCTCCTCCTAGAATCATGGGAAAAATAATGACTCCCCCTAAGGGTATGTCTCCCCCTATCTTCTCTGCAAGATGAACAATATGCTACCATATGACGATCCTTGGACCTGTTCATGCATCAAACTTGTGCCATACCATACATCATGAAACAAAAGATATGTCATCAATGAAATAGAGAATCATGAACAATATATCCACC
>JASDQU010101101.1:325298-338285 GCA_032191745.1 Picea mariana
CTTCTTGATTTTGTCACCTTACTTTATCATTTCTTGATTTTGTCACTTCTCTTTATTATTTAAATAATCCACCTTGACTTTGTCACTTTACTTTATCATTTAAATAATATTAACCCATTTCTAGGTCACTTAACCTATTTTCCTTATTTTAGGGTTAACCACTTTCCATAAATAGGAAGTTCTCCAATACTTTATCATTTAAATATTCCTTCTTGATTTTGTCACCATACTTCATCATTTCTTGATTTTGTCACTTCTCTTTATTATTTAAATAATCCACCTTTACTTTGTCACTTTAATTTATCATTTAAATAATGATTTCTTCTTTTAGGTCACTTTGACTTCTTTGACCTTAGGGGCTTCAAGCCTTCATGTGGGGGTCCTTCATCTTCGTAAGGCCATAACTCTCAAACCACTAGGAGTTATGTGACATTCCACATACCACCGAAAATGGCATGACAAGCACTATCCATCTAGGATAGTTTCACCAACAATTTCCTTGATCTTCATCTCATTATTCCACATACAAGCATGGGTCCTCCAACCATTCTTCTAGGACAACTCAATCTGCAAAGTGTCTTCCTGTGAGGGCTTTCACCATAAGGGGGGCACTTTGGATTTCATCCATTTGTGCACCTTATAAATCATGATAAGACAATAATGAGAGCATGGGTCCTCCAACCATTCTTCTAGGATAACTCAATCTGCAAAGCGTCGTCTCGTGAGGGCTTTCACCATAAGGGGACCACTTTGGAGTTCATCCATTTGTGCACCTTATCAATCATGATAAGACAATAATGAGTCATCTATACATGTTTCCAACAATGCATCATATACCAATGAAACCACATCGATCCATCTTCATCATGTATCAATGACAACTCATTGATCCATCTTCATCATATCAATGACAACTCATTGATCCATATTTATATATGCATTCTCATCAAGGACAATACATATTAAATTACATCAATCATCAATCAATCAATCTTTTGGCATCAATCAATCACTTGACATAAATCAATGACATCAATCAATCAAACCATTGGCATCAATGACAACATGATCCAACACACATCGCTATGGAAGTGTGATAAATTGGAATATAAAGTCTTATATGGTGGCATGCAGACAAATATAGTAGAGGCACGAAAGGAGGGATTCGGAAAACTGTAGATCTAAGAGCAGCCCAGATCAACGGCTAAGAGGCATATCAGGGGACGAAGCAGCGTAGAAGATAATTTCTCAAAGGCGGGCCAGGAAAAACCATTATGGTTTTTTTCGTGGATGTGTGGCGCCCCTAGAGCTACATCGGAGTGAAAAGCACTTTTCTTAAGACTGTTTTCTCCAATCTCCGATATCGGAAGTTGTTGGGACACAGTGGACCGTTGATCTTAGAGTGATCCAAATCAACGGTTGAAACTCATATCGACAATTTAAGTAGTGCAAGGATTAATCATTCGAGGGTGGGTTGGGGAAAACTATTGTGGTTTCAAACGTGGACGCATGGCGCCCTCAGAGGCACATCGGGGCGAAAAGCGATCTACCTAAAACCGTTTTCTCCAACCCCCGATGTAAATAGGCATGTATAAAAGGAGGGCCTCCAGAATTTTTTTATGGTATTTTGAAGCATTCAAACGTTCAAAAGATTGGCGCAAAGCATCCATTCGAAACTCAAGCTCAAAACTGAATCAGATTCGTGCATTCTTCGTCGCTTAAACATGTATTTTTCACCATGGCCGCTAATCCTATCATTTTATCTATGAATGAAGAAGACATCACCTCCAGAGAATAAGCCCTAATTGACAGGGAATCCAACATTACAGGGGCAAGTAGCAACATCAGATATGGCTATCATTATACCTGCTAATGCGGAAGCTGGGTCGAGCACTGATGGATTGGTCCAAGCCATGTCCCAAGTGATTCTGCAGACAGGAGAAATAAAAAACCTTAAGGAAGCCTTGGAAAAGATGAAACAAGAAATGAAAACAAAAGATGAAAGGATGGCTCCACTCCAAAGGGAGAATCAAGATTTGCAAGAGAGAGTAAGCAAGCTGAGGACAAGGTTAAAGGGTAAAAAATTGTTGCAAGGAGATAAACATGTGATCTGGGATGCTATTTCTGCAGAGGTCACCGAGTTCATAGTTTATCTGAATTTTATAAATGACAAAGACAGTGTGGCTACCACAGCTCGAAGCAGGTGTATTGTTGTTAATGAAACATTAGCCAAGAAACCTTTAGAATGGGCCCATAACGCTATTGATTTGTTGAATTTTGTGCCCACTACTGATCTTCAGACTATTGGGGTAAAGGAAAGAACCGCTTTGATCATATGGGCCAGGAGAATCATCGCCAAGCACAACTTGCTCAAACCTGTTTAGAACAAAGCTATGCAAATGGAGCACATTATACAAGAGTTTAAAGAAACATTTGAACAATTGTTTGTCAAGTGCCTCACACCATTTTGGGATGGCAAAGGTTCATTATACAATCAAGAAGACTACAATTATCTTCTCATTTAGGGTAGGATGGACCATTCCAAATTTGAAGCTATGGAGGAAAGTCTGAAAGCCCCAAGTCTGGTAGAGTATTTGGCCACAGACTTTGAAATTTTGAATCAATTTAAAATAGTGAAGATTGGCTTGTTGATTATGTCCTATGCCACATGCATTGACTTGGAGATTCTGATTAAGGAGATGATGGACTATGAGATTCCTTCTAACTCGCAATGGAAGGAAATCGTGGGGCTTGGCAAGACGAAATGCAGTTTTTCTGGGACTAGTAAGTGACCTGCAGGTGTCACCAAGCTAGTGAGTTCGATAGAAGATCAGTACAAGCCAGATGGCGTAAAGGAAGCTGAGCAGTCAGAGAAATCCATTTTTAGTTTTGAAACGTATTTTGAGTAATCATTGTAAATCGGTTCATATACCGACACTGTCAGTTGAAATTACTATTATTAGTTTTAGAAGCTGAAACGTTTCATTTTCAGCCATTGTAATTGAAATGTATAAATGATAGGGCATTTGATTGAATTAATGTTGGCAGAAGTGCAAGAGCACCCTTTTGGTTGTTTCGAACCCTATTGTAATTTTCTGAAGCTGAATTGAATATATATGTAGAAGCTTTGAAGTCTCTATGAAAAGATTCTAATTGGGGGTGATATGAGCTTTGTCTTCTTTCATCGTATGTATTTCCTGTGATCCTTTATTCCATTTACACTCTCCTCTGTTTAAATTGGATAGTTAAAAGCCTAGAATTCATCTTGTGATGCTCTTGGTTTAAGAAATTTAAACTGTGTGATTGTCTTCTTAACTAATTTAGAATTCATTTCAGTAATGCTCTGATGCAGTTATTTGTTTTCTTTATCTTCCTACATTCCATTAATTTCAAGTTATAACTCAGATTCATCGCCTCATTTAGCCTTTATCCTCTGGAGAGTTCTACTAGCTGATCATTGCTTTCATTTAATTTTAGAATTTTGACTCCATAGCCCTGAGTGTTCCTCCCCTTCATTGACAACAACTTTATTAAAAATCCCCCAAAACAAACTAAAATCTAGCCACCAATTTCCAAAGAAATATCAAGTGACATGAGAGAGCCCTCTCTGAGTTGAGCAAGCTAGTGCTTCAGCTCTAAAGTAGGTTGAAACAGTTACCTCTGTCGTTTTTCTATCAGCTAGACAAAAATTACAGAGTGCTAACAAGGTGCACCACTATTGGAGCCTGCCCAGTGGATCCTCGGGCTCTACAACATAGGCATAATGAACTTTCTTGATATACCGCATTTCGGGTGCAGTAAACATATCAACGACTTTGTAAAGAAATTTCTCGAGCGAGTACATGGAGGGATTATCTTGATGGATAGGCCTATGCCTATCAATGTCGATCTAATCACAGTGATTACTGGGCTACCCACAAATGGGGAGAATCCAGAACAATACTTGGAGGACAAAACAAAGTCCAAGGCCATCTCTGACGAAATCAAGGCCAAGTATGGCACGGAGAGAGGTAACCAGGAAATCAGGATCAGTGACATCAACTATCCTGCAACAAGATTGACAACCCGACTATGAGGATGAAATTTAATGCGCAAGTGTCACAAAGAAGAAGTATCAGATGAAGTAGTAGCGGTTGTCCCATAGTGTGCAAATGGGAGCTCGATGAGCTGGGGCCCATACTTATTAAATTAATTTTTGGAATATTGAAAGGATATGCAAGATTGTGGCTCTGAGTTCCACTACTCATGGTTACTCATCCTCATTGCCCTCATAGGGTGGAAAGAGCCCGCCTATAACAAATACTACGAGAGAATGAGACAGTGTGGCGCAACACACTACATTTCACTAAGAAGCAGCGCGGACCCGAAGAGAAATAAGGAAAACATGGATACATTTGCATGATACCTGACAGAGATACAAGAACTAATAGAAAATACATGGTGAATCTCACCAGAGACTGTCTAGGAGTTTGGACAAATTTCCAACTTCAGGGAAACACACCATAGCCTATGGTTGCAGGAAAAGAGGGGCGTAGCCAAGGATTAGCTACAATTTAATTATTGTGTGACGATGGAGGACATACATATGGAGGTCCAGGAGTGGTTTGAGGAATGGAAAGTTCCTAAGATCTCGAAAGCAGTACCAAGAAATAAAACTCAGACACCGGGTAGAACAGTCCCCACGCAACAGACATGCACAAACAGGGTGAACAAGAATAAGAAGGTTGTGCAAGGCCCAGTGGAGGGAAGAAACCCACCCAAGAAAAAACCAAGGACACAAACAAGACCACAGGGTGGTTCCATGCAGAATCCACCGCGCACGGACCAGGCACCAACAAACACAGAGGAAGAAGTGCGCATTGCAGAAGTAGGGACAAGAACACAGGAGATTCTTGAAGAAGAAGAAATGGGGCAGGAAACCGACATAGATACTCAGATGACAACAACATCTAAGCCATCTGAGGCCCAAGGACAGAGGAAATGGGAGAAAACCAGTGGCTCCAGAAAGAAGGAAAAGGCCCACAAACCACCTTCTCATACATCACTAACCATAGATGATGTGGAGTTAGTAGTGACAATAATTGAGGATAGAATTTCGGAGGTGTGGGAGAACGCAGAGAAGCACCGAGCTTCAATTTTTGAGAAAGTATAGGAGGTCAAAATTGCATTGGAGCAATTTAAGGATCAGGGAGAAGCAACAACAGAGAGATCAAGCAGCCCAGACCATGGAAGGAAGGTCTATCGAAGAAAGAGTCCATCTTACAATGTAGGGGAGCACAAAATTCATAATAACACCAGAAATGTTGTATATAGACGAGGAGGCATCACAGAGGCCCCTCAAGGAAATGAAGACATTGGACTTGGTGTTTCCCAAGATCCCGAAAAAGGCAGTTTACAAGTTGCAGATTAGTGTCGCACAAGAAATTCAGTCCCGGGCTAGGACTAACGCGACAAAATCACAAACAACGCAGAAAGAAAACAACGCATTGCAGGAGGCAATCAACCAGGAAGGGAAAGAAATATGGGAAGCACAACAAAAGGTCGAGAACATGGAGCAATGCATTATCGTTGTATTTCACACCATCCTGGCGAGTGCAGAGTCGGAGGAAGCATCTTCCTAGGAGAATATGAGAAAGATCGTGATGACCTTAGAACAATACAAGGTTCAAATCAAGGAACTATAGGAGTGCACAATACTTACCACTCATCTTGAGGTCATTGCACTACGTGAACAAGATGCGACAACTTATGAAAAAAACATCACGCGTGCAACACAACGCATCACATAACTATTGGAGAACAAAGCCTCGTTGTGGACATAACTGTTAGAAGATGCAAGCTTGCAGGAGCTACAAGGGAAGGAAGAGAGAGTGCATGAAGAAATGGAAAATATAAAACAACGACAGAAGATGTTGTCATTTCCTGAGAGAATCAAGATTGTCGTTGAAATAAAGACACTGCAGGAAGAGGAGAAAATGGTACAGGCACAAAAGATTGTGCGACAAGCTTAATTGGAGCCCATGTAGGAAAAGGCGGAGCAGCTGGTCATGGAGATCGACGTAGCGAGGATAAACGTAGAGAGGATAGGTTTATAAGGGGGAGAACTACTAAAACCCCCAGTCACCGCGTAGTTGGTGGAAGACATGGCCAAAAAGAGCAATTAGGCTCAGAAGCAGTGCCAAAGAATAATTTAGATGTATGTCGCACTGGCATAAGTAGTGACAGATGTTGGAGTTAGGTAATGACTCAGGACGAGTCACAGTGTCAGTGTTGGGGGCACGTTGGGCGCAAACCCATTTTGGGGAAAATGTTATTTTTGGAGAGAAAAGCATGAAGGGGGAGAAAGACATCTGGAAGGAAAAGTAGCACGTGTGAGGAAAGCATGCAAGGCGCACATGCAAGGAAACCTAACTACATTAGGGTTAGGGTTTTTACATGGTAATGGCCAATAAGCCAAGAATATGTATAAGTAAGTACCTAGGAGGTATAGGTAGAGGGTGGTTTTCATAATACAAAATTGTAAGAATTGTAACTTTTGGTAAGTTGTTGAGCTAGAGGAGAGTCGAGCGACTCGATCCCAAGGGTTAGATCACAGGTTGAGGAGCCTGGTGCGATCTAGTCATCTTTACACAGATCAAGGAGCCTGTAGTTTTTGTAAGATCAAAGACTGTAGTGCGCGTGACGCTAGATATTGTAGAACCATAATCAAAGTTATTGAGAGACAAATCTTTGTGGAAGTAGCCTAGGAGGGGGTGAACCATGGTAAAGGTTGTGTTATGTGATGCGATGAATTGTGTGTTTCCCTTCTGCAGATAGTTAGATTTGAATGGATGAATGGTTAATTTTATGGAATCTGGTAGATATTAAATCTGGTAGAATGCATGCATATAATGAGTAAATGAATGAAGATCCCAAAGTATAATCATTGATCCCCACTCTTTCCTAGACTGCAAGAATCCGAGCATTGTAGTCACCCATAGAAATATCCCGGGTGAGACTGTGCAGTACACCTTGTGTGTTGTGTTGCCTTCTAGTTTACCAGGAGGGCCGATAGTTTTAGAGGGATTTTGTTGGAAGCTCGTTCAGATCTGAACCTTGGTCAGCCTTAAAGAAGAAAGAGGATATGATAAACCAACTGAGGTGTTTTTTCGTATCTGTGCAGTGTTTCATTTTGGGCATCTTGCAAGGGTTTTCTTGTAAGTTTTTCAAAAGAATGAAAAACTAGTTTTTAAGGAGAAATTCCTATGTTTTGTAAAATTATTTTTTATGCTTCTGCTATTTGATTTCCATCGATTGTGTGATTAATGCTATGGTTTGATTTTATTATTTTTGTGTTAATAAAATTCAACAATCTACTATTTGAATGTGATCATAAGGACTTTAGTCACTTAGGGTTTGGATATTTTTCACATGGTATCAAAGCTTATTTCTCTAATTTATATTCTCTGGGATTTGTAGTGGTAAATCAACAACGAAGAAGAAGGACCAACAATGAGAGGGTTTCAATTTATTTTTTTCATAAATGGGAGTTTTGTAATAGATCTCAGAGATGGAAGCAACACACCTCAGGTTTGAGGAAAGATTGGATGTTTCCTTGAATTCCTTATCATGGAAGGTGAGGGTTACACTCTTACAAGAGGAGAATGATATCTAGAATATTATCAAGATGTTGTGATTCTGCCTACAGATCTGTAGCAGTCGGTAGCTCACAGTAAGAAGGAAGTGAAGCCTAAATAGATGAACTTGGATGTTATAAATGACCATTTGATTCCTCATGTATCTGAGAAGAATACAACGAAGGATGTTTGATGCCTTGGATAGTCTCTACCAAAGTCATATATAAACATGAAGATGGTATTATGGAACAAACTCATATTCGTAGTGGTGACTAGATTAGACACTGTCACTAGTTACCTTGTGAATATCACACATATCTGTGATCAACTTGCAACAGTGGGGGAGAAGGTTGAATATGCAGGTGAACATGGCACTAAATAGATTCCCAACTTCATGGGAACCATTTTTCAAAGGTATCTATGCTCGGGAAAACTTTCCCGAATTTGAGAGGATTTGGGATGATTGTATCCAGGAGGAGACTTAGATGGAGCCAAAGGTTGACAAGGAGGATGGTGAAGAGAACCTAGCGCTATTTGGTCAGTCAAATAATGATAAAGGTTAAGTACCCAACAAGGGTAAGGGAAAGAGTTAGGATTCAATCTTACAACTAGGAAAGAAGGACTTGAGTAAAATCAAGTGCTTTTGTTTTCATAATTATGGGCATTATGCATCACAATGTCAAGATGAGAAGAAGGGTAAAGGAGAGAAACAATAGAAACAGGTAACAAATTTTGTAGAAACTACGGTGAATGAGTTTTTTTTTTATGTTCGAGAAGGATTTCTCGTTGGTATTTTACCTTTCTACCAACATGATTTTGATGAATGCATAGTATGTGGACATTGGGGCATGTTGACATATGACATCGTCCCGGTAATTATTTTCTAGTTGGAAGAAGAAGGACTTAGGCGTACATGTTGAGCTTGGTGATGAAGTTGAGTACCTAGTAGCAAGAGTTGGTAGTATTCCCTTCCAGCGTGAGTTAGGTAATTATTTAGATATCGATGATGTTGTGTTTATACCAGATCTTACAAATAATTTTCTTTCAATTTCGGTTATGAAGGATAAGGGATTTTTAGTGGATTTTATGAACCAACAAGTCCTTACCAAACTTAAGGAATCCATCCCAGATACAACTTAGGTAATAGGGATTAGAGAAGGTAATTTTGATAGGTTGTAGGGTGAATATGTTCAAGCCTTGGTGCATAATAGTGACAACTTGTGTGAGTTGTGGCATAAGAGGATGGGGTACTTGCATCACAAGACATTTCCTATTCTGAGGGAGATAGTCATAGGTTTTCCATAGTTCAGAGTTGAGAAACATGGTGTATCTAGAGGGAGCATGCTTGGAAAGCATGCAAAGTTTTCTTTCCCAAGCAACGAGCATATGTCTAAGGAGATTCTGGACTTAGTGATAGAGGATGTGTAGGAAGCTTCAAAGGTCGAGCTAGGATCAATAGTGATTTCCAAAGCAATACAATAGCCTTCAAGTGGACAAGGATAGATTGGATCCTTTCACTTTTGTTAGGAGACTTTGTTGGTTCTTTCAAACATTAAGGGATGCTTAGGAGCATCTTGAGACTCCTAGGATCACATTTAGAGAGAGCATACCTCTCAAGAATTTTTTAGACTATATGGTATTGTTGAACAACATTCTATATTTCTAGCCTTCTAGTTTTCAAGAGGTAGAGTATCAATAGGTATGGTGGGATTCCATGGTGGAGGAGTACACCTCCATCATGAAGAATGATGTTTGGGACATAGTGCCAAGATCAAAGGGGAAGTTAGTTTTGAGTTCTAGGTAGATCTACAAGATCAAACATGTTGTAGATGACAACATTGAGAAGTTCAAAGTGAGGTTTGTGACGAGAGGGTTCCAGAGAGAGGGATTGAACTACAAGGAGACTTTTTCTCTAGTCACAAGGTACACATAGCAACCTCAGGAATTTGGATTAAGTGGGAAGGAGTCCCATGTTTGTAGTCAACAACTTGAGTTAGTTCATAGTGGAGCCAAGGCATGCGCATTAGGTAGCAACAAAACATGTGCTCAAGTATTTGAAGGGCATAGTGGAGTATAGTCTGAGATATATTGGAGATGGTGAAGTGAAGTTGCATATGTATAAAAACTTAGATTATCTAGGTAGTGAAATAGACAGGAATAACACCTTAGGGTGATTCTTTAGCTTGAGATCAACAACGATAACTTGGTTTAGCAAGAAGTAGACTTTTGTGGCACTTAGCTCAGCATAGAGAAGAAATCACTTCATATGAGACATGATTTAGATGAGAGCAGTGAAGTTATAATATATTTTGGTGAATCAACAGGTAGCAGATATGATGACCAAACCCTTGGCAAGAGGAAAGTTTGAGACATTCAAAGATAGACTTGGATGTATAATTCCCTCCTCACTAAGAGGGAGTGTTTAGAATTATAGCTTGGACAAGAACTTCCGCACAGGTTCCGTGTGAACGTGCGAAAGGTAGTTCAGAATATTTTTGAAAAGTAATTCTATTTTGTAATTCACTTTAGCTAAAAAGTGAAAGTCTTAGTTTTAGTAGTTGAGTCTAAAAAGTGTATTTCATGCATGCATGACTTAGAAAATCTTATAAATAGATTAGGGTTTTGGTATCAGCTAAAAATATAAAGATAGTTTAAGATAGAGAGTTGATATCAAAGAATGCTTGAGCGGTTGTGCATGTTGAGAGAGAGAGAGAGAGAGAGAGAGAGAGAGAGAGAGAGAGAGAGAGAGAGAGAAGGCATCCAAGAAAGAGACATTTTAAACAACACATAGCACACACTCCTGTGCAATAGTCTCATATAGTTTGGTATAGTGTATGGAATAGTTCCATATAATTGTACAAAAAATATAATACAGATTCATATAGTTGTATGGACATAACCATGTCGTTTGTACAATCCATACAGATAGGTTGTACAACCATACAACAGGTTGTACTCTCTCGGTAGGTTGTTCCGCTCAATTTGAGTTGTTTTTTGGTATCCATACAGTGTTGTGTTTTGGGAAGCTTGTGGATATTTCCTTGTAATTTTTTTGAATGAACGAAAAACTACTTTTGAAGGAGTAATTACCCATGTTGAGTGAAATTAATTTTTATGCTTCCCAGGTTTGATTTCCAGCTATTGTGTGATTAATGATATGGTTTGAAATTTACTTATGTGTTAATTAAATTCAATAATCTACTTGTTTGGTGGAGATCATAAGGACTTTAGTCACCTAGGGCTTGGATATTTTTCACAAATGGGATATAATGAATATATCAAGAAAAAATGGATAATTCATTGTATCATTTCAAGTAAATGAATAAACAATTTATATACTTGAATTCTATATACAATTTGTTTATAAAATGTAATGGGTATGATAATCAATTTTCGGTTATCTAGCAACGTCCCCAAAGTTTCAAGTAGTTCCAGACCGATTTCACTCTATGTTGACACCCAAAATTGACATGTTTCAAGCAATGACATTCAAATATATTTGGGAGGTTGACACGCAGAATTGGAAAATAGTCACTTGAGTATTTAAAGCTCCTATGTGACATAAAATCTTGTAAAATTCTTCATGAAGAGAAATATTGGTGATTTGAAATCATGAGGCATGTGATGTATTATTTATTTAAACTAAGATGCTCATTATTTTTATTTTAAGATTTTATACCTTTGATGTATTTTTTATTTTAAGCCTAAAAATTAAGAATGCTTCAAAATGAAAATAAGGTGGAAAAAACTATCATAACTCGGTACTATCATAACTCGGTGGTCAACCAATATTGATAACAACCATCACTGGTTGTTATTCACAAATGTGCATCGACTAATAACTGTTATTCAAGGAAAACCATGCCACTATAAGAAATATTGTTGTCAATGATGTTAATGAAAGGGGGGGACTACATATGTCCAAGACAAAGATTTCAATATTGAGATTGTTGGAAATATTTCTTTTGGATGTTTGATGCTTAGTTTGGATACCCTATCTTTGAAGGCCTTTTTACTCTGAAGATATAGCTCAAATGGGAGCATAGGTTATATGGTTGAAAAGTTTATTCTGATACCTTTCCAATAGTATATGAAACTCCCTCTAATACCATAGGAATGAGGAGATATAAAAGATTATGTTTAACCCAACATGAAAGTACAAGTCAACCTAGCCAGTTTTACTAGTTGGCCCCATAAGTGAACACAGAAACACTATAAATATAGGATAGATGTGCGCATTTGAAGAGGATCCAAGCAAGAAGAGAAAGTAAAATTGCGCATAAGAGATTTGAAGTGTGCAAGAGGAGATATGGAATATTCTTTGGGTCTAAAGGTGCACAAGAGGAGTTTTCTTGGAGTTTTAAGGGTGTGCTATGAAGGACTAAGGTTTATGATGCTGCAAAGTGCATTGTTTCGATGTTGTGATGCTGTAGTATGGAATTATATTCTGGGAATGATGCTATGAGGTTTGCTAGGGCATGAAGGATAAATTTGACTAGGGTTCGAAGCTATGTCTGGGGTATTAAGCAAGGAGAGGCATTGGAGCATGAAAGTTAAGGGTATGATAATGTTGTGAAATGCATGAAGTATGAAGCATGCAGGTGAAGTAAAAAATATTGGACATTGGGTTTAGTCCTTCCCGCGAGTTTCACGACATGGGTTAACCCCCTCTCATGGATCCCAACTCCAACGATTATGGCAGAGACTAACACCTAGGAATTTTGGTCTAATGGAAATCATAGTCCATAAAATGGTATTAGAGCAACAGGTCTCGAGTTCTAAACTCACCCGGTACACACTAGGGGGGAGATTGTTGGACATTGGGTTCAACACTTCCCATGAGTCTTGTGACCTCTCATGGATCCTAACTTCGACGATTATGGTGGAGACTAACGCCTGCGGGTTTTTGTTTAATGGAAATTGTAGTCCAACAAAAAATACTTTGTAAATAAAGATATTAGATTATTACCTATACAAGTCTTATGAGTTGGTCATCAACTGAGGGGATTGGTGTCTCTAGTAGGTTGGTTCCTACACAATATATTGCTTAGTTTGTTCTCAACTGAGCATATTGGTGTCTCCAATAGGTTGGTGCCTACAAACATTTATAAAAATAAGTTTTTGTGGTTTTCTCCACAAGGGTTTCCAAATTAAACTCTGTGTACAATGATTTGAGTTTACATGCATTTATTGTTTTAAAGTTAATAAATGATTGATGAATTCTAATTTAAAGGAAGAATTATATGATACTGATTCACCCGCTCTTTCAGTATAAGAATAAGTTCAACAACCACTTGAAATGACTCATTGATGGTCTATATGGGAGAAAACTTTCACTCCTAGGAAAGAGGTTAAATCACAATTGAGGGTA
>JASDQU010101101.1:338474-348726 GCA_032191745.1 Picea mariana
ATATATATATATATATATATATATATATATATATATATATATATATATATATATATAAGGGACACAAACATAAAACTACAAAAATGAAAGATTGACACAAAATGTGAAATGCTCAAATTTGAAATAAAATATGAAAAATGGTTTTTTATCCGTGTGTGATTTTTATGTATTTTCATATAACTAAATTTTATAGTACAAACAAAACCTGTTTCATTGATATTCCAACATGTTTGATTTTTGTATTTTGAAATAAATAAATCAAAATATATTGGCAGAAATAAACTTGATTTAAATAATAAAAAAAATAATTAAGGTATGATCAATTCCTTTCTACAATCCAACTTGATTTCATCAAATTTACATTCAACAATTGTAAACACTACAACAATTCTTCAAAGAGTGAAGAATTTCATTGGTTTTACTTAATTTAATCTTTAATGTTCGAGATGATATAGAAATAAAATAAAAACTCAAAATAGAGATGAAAATATGATTAAGTAGGCCTTGATTTCAAAGCTTACTACAATTTATCAATTGATACTAAGAGTGCAAATATTCAATGATTGTTTGAAATTATTTAAATAAGAGGGATATAATGTAAAAGTCCATATACCCCAACGATAGGTAAAGAATGTCCCACTTAAACATTTGAATTCTTGGAGTATTTTTTCCTTCGATTGATCTTGCAATACATCCATATGTGCATGTGGGACCCTTAAATTTGTTCGAAAACACAAGTATTCCAACAGAGGATGAACACCTTCAGTAACTACTCACACAACCAGATCAAAGATCAACACATTGATGTTTTGACATGGTAAAACCCTACAGGGAAACATCGACAACCCTAGCCAACGTGGCCACTTGGAGCAGTTTATTAATGCAAAATAAAAATATTACAAAGATATTTTCTCACAATCGATCATCGACAAATGACCCTGCATGCTCTTTAAATAGAGATCATGGGCCAATCAGGTGTTAAGCCACAGATTAATGTAGCCATTAAGATCGAGGATAATATGAACCCTTAGATCACTCTATGTTGGGAACATATCATGACCGTCAGATTTCCTAACTACAAAAGCATATTAATGCATACTAAAGAAACACACTAAGAAACACACTTTTACCTAACGACACATTAGACAAATTAGATCTTAACTAACTCCTAAGTGTCTAAATATCCTAACATCCCCCTTTAAGAACAACTTGGGATAGGATTGAAGGATTTACAATAGTGACACAATAGGAGGAGGAAGGAGGCATTAGAGACTACCCCCCCTTAATGACAACTTCTTGAACTCCTAACATAGAGCGAAGTTTGGAAAACTTCTCTTCTGTAAGAGACTTTGTGAAAATGTCTGCAATTTGATATTATGTAGGAAAACAGAGCACTTCAACAACTTGATCATGACTGAGATTTCTGATGAAGTGCATTTGTATCTTGATGTGGTTGTTGCGCTAATGTTGAACTAGGTCTTTGGAGAGCTTGATGGAACTTTGATTGTCACACCAAAGGTTGGTCGGATGTTGCTGCTGGAATCCAAAGTCTAAAAGGATTTGTTGAAGCCACAAGGCTTCCCGAATTTCATTTACCATTGCTCGATACTCTGCTTCTTCTAAAGAAAGTGAAATCAATTGTTGTTTCTTACAGGTCCAAGTGAAAGGTCCTGAACCAAGGCTGAAAACATGGCTTGCAGTAGACTTTTGATCATCAAGGTCGCCGACCCAATCTGAATTAGTGAAACCAACCAATAAAGGAGTCCCCCCTGAACTGTAATGTATCCCGAATTGAACTGTATCCTAGACATATCGAAGTATCCTTTTAGCTGCTTTCCAATGGCTTTCATGGGGTGTTTGCATATACTGGATAACAAGACCAACAACAAAGGAAAGATCAGGATAGGTATGTGTCAAGTATAAGAGGATACCAACTAATTGATGGTACAAAGTGGCATCAACTTCGAGAGAAGTACAGGTGGCAACAAGCTTGACTCCAGTCTAGAAGGGAGAAGGGGTTGGTTTACAATCTTCCATGTGAAAGCGACGAAGAAGGTCACAAGCATACTTAGACTGGGAAAGAAAAATTCCTTCATTGGTTTGCAAAACTTGGAGTCCAAGGAAATAGTGCAAAAGGCCTAAGTCTGTCATTTCAAATTTCTTCTTAAGGATGGTTTTCACATGGTTTAAAAGATTTGAGTCACTACAAGTAAGGATAAGGTCATCGACATAAAGGACAAGGATTATGACATGACTTCCTACTTTCTTGGTATATACATTAGGATCAGAATGGCATCTAGAAAATACGGTGTCAATAAGAAAGTTGTCCATTTTGGCATACCAAGCTCGGAGAGCTTGCTTAAGACCATAAAGAGATTTCTTAAAGAGAAAAACAAGGCTAGAGTCATTCTGGACATAACTAAGAGGTCGTTCCATGTATATTTCTTCTTGCAAATCCCCATGCAAGAAGGAAGATTTAAAATCCATTTGATGGACCTCCCATTTATTTGAGGAAGCAAGGGAAAGAACAAGGCCGATGGAATTCAGTTTGTCTATAGGGGAAAAGGCTTCATTATAGTCAATTCCTTCAACTTGGGAAAATCCTTTGGAAACTAACCAAGCCTTTTGCATTTCAACACTTCCATTTGATGCATACTTAGTTATGTAGACCCATTTACATATGACAAGTTTTCTTCCTTTTGGAAAAGGTACAAGATCCCAAGTATCATTTTCCATTTAAGAACGATACTCTTCATTCATTGATGTATCCCAATATGGATGACCTGAAGCTTCTACAAATGTATTTGTATCACGAGTCTCTGAAACTTGAGCCAAAATAGAAGAGGCTCACTGGAACTGAGAATGATTCTGAAATTGATCAGAAGGATCACCGACAAGATCACCAACCGCTTCTCGTGTTGAACAGACCCATATAGGAAGCGGCGATGTTGGTTCAGGTTCAAAGGACTCATCTAGAGGAAGGTGAGCAGGTGAAGGTGGATTTTCATCCTCACTGTCCTCATCTGAAGAAGAAACCAGAATAGGAACAAAAGAAGGCAAAAACCCTAAAGATGGCTCGTAGGCCAAAGAAGGCACAATCGTCGAATTAGGCTCGCATGCCAAGAGATTTTTATCAAATTTAACATCTCTTCTAATAATAATTTCATTACAATGTGGTTGAAGAAGTCTATAACCTTTGACATCTTCAGAGTAGCCAACAAATATACACTTCTCACTTTTAGGTTGCAATGCTTTCCTTTTCTCATTAGGAATGTGAGCCCATGCTATACTGCCGAATACACATAAGTGACTTACATATGGTTTGATTTTAGTCCAAGCTTCTTCCAGTGTTATATTTTTAAGAGCCTTTGTGGGAGTGCGATTTACTATGTAATTTGCACAGTTGATGGCTTCCACCCAATACTTTAGACTTAATCCCTTAGATTGGATCATACAATTAGCCATTTCTTTTAATGTGCAATTCTTTCTCTTTGAAACACCATTTTGTTGTGGTGTATATGGAACATTGTGTTTAATTTGGATGCCATGTGTAGTGCAATCACTTGTAAAGTTATTGTTCACATATTTACCTCCATTATATGTTCTTAACCTTTGAATTTGTTGTCCAGATTGCTTTTCTACAATGGCCTTGTAGGCCAGAAACTTGTCAAAAACTTCGCTCTTAAGTTTTAAGAAGTAAGCCCAAGTACATCTGGAAAATTCATCAATGAAAGTTAAGAAATACTTGCACCTAGAAAAATGAGAAGAAAGTGGACCACACAAGTCACTGTGAACAAGTTGCAAAGGGCTCGAGGCGTGCCAAGAGGCACATTTGTCAAAAGTGTCCCGATGATGTTTGTCGAGAACACAACCGACAAAAACACCATCTCTGCATGAAACAAAAGGAAGATCAATCACCATAGTTGATTACATAGTTGTTGCAATGAGTGATAGTTTAGATGGCCAAACCGTTCATGCCAAAGTTTTCTCAAGTCATCGTTATGAGCAACAAAAACCGATGGAAAAGATGATGACCCAAAGTTGTCAAACTTGTACAACCTGGTAATATCATCAACAATTCCAGTTGCAAGAATATGCTTAGGATATTTTAGATCCTTGATTACAACTTGGTGAGGTGAAAACTCTACGGTTTTACCTTCACCTGAATGAATGATTTGATATACTGATAGAAGGTTACAAGAAATACTTGGAACACATAATACATCATTGAAATGACCATTATCTACTTGAATTGTTCCAGACCTACAACACTAAGAGATCTATCATCACCAACAAATATTTTCTTGGTGTTACATTCATTTAGAGCATAAAATATGTCTTTATCCTTAACCATATGATAACATGCTCCAGAATCTGTAAGCCACTCATCACAAGAAGAAGTAGAAGTTGCATTGAAGGAGAAATCAGAAGCTGGAAGTGCATGTCCATGAGAAGAAGAAGAAGTAGAATCAATATTGATGTTGTGCTTCTTCATCGTTGCTTCTAAACCTGCCATCTTCTTGAAACATTTGGACTCATCATGACCATCTTTATCACAAAATATGCAATGTCTGTCAGTCTTCTTATTTTTAGATTTTTCTCCTTTGTCACCATTAGGAGATGAAGTCGTCTGAGTGGGTTTGGGACCCTTATGTTGCTTGTTGTTGTGGTGAGGATGTTGCTTCTTGGGATTCTTGGATTTATCTTTCTGCTGGGTGACTAAGGATTTGTTGGAGGCACATGCAGTGTTGATCACTCCAAGTTGCACAAGCTTATCTTGATTTCTAATCAAAGCATCACAAAATGACTCAAGAGTGGGTTTTTGATAAGTTTTATCTAGATCCTCTCTCATGGCATAAAAGGTAGATATAAACACATAATATGCACTACCTATCTTAGAAAGAATAATATAGATGCAACGCTCTTGCTCCATCTTTATCTCACATTCTGTACATAAATTTTGAGTGTTTTAAACTTAGATAGATAGTCTTCAATGCAAGAAAAAACATTTGGACTTAAAGTCAGTATTTGATTTTCTAATTGATGTGCTCGAATAATATTGTGTTTATCAAACACAAATTCAAGCTTTTCCCAAGCTTCATTGGGGTCATCAATTTTTTGAAGGTGGAACCTTAAATCAAGAGAATTTTAATTTATTTATTTTAAAATGATTAAAAGTTAAAATGGATAAATTTGTAACATGTATTTGTTTTAATCTGGTTAATACATTTTCACATTATTTAATGATCATTCTTTTTTATGTAGTGTGAGAAGAAGTAAAGATTATTTATTGAGTTTTATCTTTTAATATTTAATATACATTATAAAAAATCAAACAAGTAAAATGACCAAGTTTTGCATCAAGGAACATTTTAAACATGGAAAATTATCTTAAAGTGTAGAAACCTTGGTGAATCTTATTAGTTTTTAATATGCAAAGTGTAAAATGTTTGGCGATATTTTGGTAAAAATATTCAAATTTCTAAGATTTTATATAGTTTCTATAAAATTTTGGTGATTTAAAGATTAAATAATTTATTCCTATGGAATTTGGGTGGATCATTTTGAGAAAAAAAATAGGAAATTGAAGAATCTTTTTTTTTTGGGAAAAAGCATGGAAAATTAGCCCATGGACAAAATTCAGCCCCTAAAATTTTCCTTGTTTTGCATACATATTTATTTCACAATTTGTTTAAAATGATTAAAAGTTAAAATGGATAAATTTGTGGCATGTATTTATTTTAATAAATTGGTTATTGTAAAAGTGAACTTTAATAAAATAAAATTTTACATTATTTAGTTGTCATTTCTTTTCTTTCATTTAATGTAAAAAGGAGTGAGTTTTTTTTTAACTTCAATTTTTATCTTCTTTATTTAAAGAATATCAATGTATGGTTAGAAATCCACAGAAAAATAGCTAAATGTCAAGCTAGATTTAGGAGCTATCATTCAATTGTGGGCCATCTTGTTATGCTTAGGATCACTGTAGAGGAGTGTCGCAATAATAATCTCCTGTGATGCTTTGTTGACTTTAGAAAAGCTTTTGACACAGTTCCCATGACTAACCTTTGGAATATGTTCAAAGAGATAAAAGTTTTTTTATAATTGAGAGTTGTTGCGGCAAGGTTGTATGATAACGTTATTTCCAAGTTTAGGAACACTAAGGTTGGTCAGAAGAAATTAATTGCAATATAGGAGTTAAGCAAGTTTTTCCCTTATCCACTATCCTTTTTGGCATATACATTGACAAGTTAGAGGGTTGTTTGGAAGAAGCAGGTTGTGATGGATTGACTCTCGCTTGTATAGTTGTCATCCTTCTTCTTTACACCAATGATATTGTTCTTATGACAATGAGTCCCTATGATCTCAAAAAGAAACTAAAAATCCTCAAGGATTTCTATTCTAGTACAAGTATGACTATTAACATTGACAAAACGAAGTTTATGATCATTAAATCCAAAAAGATCACTTAAACTATTTTATATGTGACAACAATAGCTTGGAGGAAGTGACTTCATACAAATATCTCAGAATCAATTTGCATCACAAGCTTAACCGAAAGTATAACATTGAGAAAAGGACAAATGGAGGGTGGAAAGCTTATTATGGACTTGAAAACAATTGTAAATTAGTGGACCATTGGCTATGGAATAAGAAGAAAATATTATTTGAGACTTATGCCACACCTATTCTCTTACATGGTTGTGATATTTGAGGTTGCAGTATCTCTAGAGAACCCAGGAGAAAGATAGAAAAAATCCAAAAGTGTTTTATAACTTATAATCTCAAAATTAAAGAAAATACAACCTATTCTATCCTCCTCATAGAAGCAATTCTTTCCCCCATTGAGAGCACGACTATGACTAGGTACCTATTGTACAAGAACAAGATAAACAACATGGATGACAAGAAACTTCCTAAGATTGCTTCAAACTCTAGTCAAAACCACTTATGGCTCAAGCGGGGGTGGCATAAAGATGTCAAGTCTTCACCAAATCATTGGGGAATAAAGGAAGAGGTCACTATGTAGAATAACGATAATATAAAAAATATTATTCATTTAAATTTAAGAAGAAATTGTGGCGTGATAAACAATTAGAGGATAACATAAAATTAAGATACTATAAGGAGGTTAACAACTCTAATTTAGAATATCAAAAGTATCTCTCCATTTTGACTAGCGTAAAAAAGAAAATCAGCATGGCTAAAATAAGAACAAACTCTCACAAGCTCCATAGTGAAACAAGGCATTGGACAATTCCCCAAACATCGCGGGTCAGAAGAATTTCTCATCTTTGTGACACTAAGAGGGTTAGAGATGAAACACTCTTTCTTTTAGAATGTCCCGCGTACACCCACATTAGATCACAATTTCAAAATATTTGTTACAATACCAACCTTTCGAACCTTTTAACTCATCAAAACTATGGTGATTTAAGAATGTTTCTCTTAAAGCTTTTCAAGCATAGAAATAAAACTTTAAAGCGAACCAAGTAATTCCTTACCTTTATTAAGGTCCAATGGACTAAATTTGGTCTTAGTGGACGTTAACCACCATCTTACACACACACACACACACACACACACACACACACACATTCTTCATTATCATTTCACTATATTTACATTAACCTAATTTGCATGAAAATACTCAATAATAAGAAGATAATATCTTTAACATAGTGTGATGTGGCCTATGATCTTATTATTTTACTATTTTTCTTAGGGGTGCATTCTTGATCCCAAATTTACCTTGAAGGCGAGAGAGACTCAAAGAAGGTGATCCATTATATTAAAATAGTGGTTAAGAGGTATCAAATCATCATTGGATGGGTCGTGCATGGATATGACAAAAGAGCGAACCATACAAGGCACCTCCCAAAGGTAGGGGTATTTGACTACCCAAGTGTAAATTTCATATACTTCATATTTGAATACAATTTGTACCTACATAGGGGAAAATGTTTTATTTGAACCAAATATCATTTTCTTATTTAGTGGCCCCTTCATTACATAGAAGTGCATGAAATCTTTTGTTGAACCCAAATATCGTTTTGTCGGTGATGTACTTATTCATCATATAAAAAATGAAGCCTAATATGAAAAGCTATAAACCACCATATAGATAAAAACTATAAAATTAAAGATGATTCATAAAAAATCCATTGTGATGAAATTGACAACAATGCTAATATGAAAGTGAATGAAGGGTCACTATCACATTAATCTATAAATTTGCATCAAAGGACAATTTGTAGATTCATAGAGCATTTGAGTGATGAAAGTGAATAATAATTTAAGTCATGAAGGTGAAGAAGAATGTTGTGACACTTATTCCACGAAGAGTAATGAAGTGCATTTACAATCCAAGTAGATGTGTCGTATTTGTAATACTAAAAAATTAAATAAAAAAAAAAAAGTTGAAGTTCCTAAGAGTGATTTTTTTAACATTGTTCATAATAATTAAAATAAACCCATAAAAAATAAATTAAAAAAAGATTGTAATAATAATTAAAAAACCCAACATAAACCCTTCTTAACCCCAATCTTTAAATGGTTTTGTGACTCATTTTTTTTTGTGCTTAATAAATCGATGATGAATCTATACTAATTCATAAATTTGTACCCAACACTAATTAGCTATCAATAACAAATCACGGTTCTCTCCAAATCATAATTCCACCATATTCAAATTTTTGAGAATATTAAATCAACAAACCTTAAACACAAGTACACCTCATAGAAATATCATCTCTAAGCACAAATGAATTGATAAGTTTATAAAATAGTTTGTATAAATTACATAAAACCATGATAAATAAAGATCCTTACAATCTATTTACAATTCCATCCAAACTATCATGACTCTAGAAAATTCATATTTATATAAATATTTATATGACATTGTGAAATATTTACAATTCCATCCATACTATCATGACTCTAGAAAATTCATATTTATATAAATATTTATATGACAATGTGAAATAATTTGTGAGTATGCAAAACCAACTATCACGACTCTAGAAAATTCATATTTATATCACAACTCTAGAAAATTCATATTTATATAAAATATGACATGGTGAAATAATTTGTAAGTATGCAAAACCAAAACAAAGCCATGTTACCTATCTTCCTATAAAAGAGAATATGCAAAATTTAAACATTCCTTACAATCAATTTACAACTCCATCCATACCATCACACTCTAGAAAATTCATATTTATATGAGTACTTAGATGACATTGTGAAATAATCTTTGAGTATGCAAAACCAAACAAAGCCATGTTACCTATCTCCCTATTAAAAAAGAGTAGGCAAAACTTGTAGCAAACAAAATTTCGTTTTTAGGTAAAAACAAATTTTGTTTCTAGTTTAAAAAAATAGATTGAATCTGGTCAAAATTTTATGAATAATCTAAGTTTCACATAATTGCACATTACAAAACTATGTTTTCACGAGGTTTTACCTCATTTTAAATTGATATTCAAAAAATTAATTAAAATTCCAAATTTACCAAAACTCTGATTTGTAAAATGATCGGATTCCAACAAAAAGAAAAGATTGCTGCATGTTTAACTTACTCCGTAGAAAGAAAGAAAGAAAGAAAGTATTTTTAACGTCCACGAGGCTAAAAATAGCCTATGGGACAGATTGTTTTTCCATCTGGCTTTTGTATTCGGCCATTTTCCTCTGAAGTTTTACAATAATCGCTTCCCAGCTTCTCAACAAACTCTTTGCTGAATAGATTATCCCAAGAATTCGCTGCCAGAATACCTGCATAATTTTCCCTGCTGTCTTTGAGAGCCTCACATTCTAAAATGAAATGTTTTTCTGTTTCCACTTTTCCGGACGAGCACAAAATACATACTCTTTCTTCCCACCTTTCTTTTGGCCTTTTCCAACACCCTATTTCACAACAGAGTTGATGAGAATTAGTCCTTAATTGAGCAATAAGAATTTTAGATCTCCAAGAAATATTGGCCCCTATGTACGCCTTTTGCTGATGGTTATGAGTGGGGTTAAACTCTTCAATGTAGTACTTCTTCTTTCTCCCTAGCTCTTTCTCCCAATTACGTTTGTGGAACTTATCCATAACAAAAGTTTTTATCTCTTTACTCTTTGTAGGACACATGCTCAAGCAAATGCCCCATTTACTAAACCATTTGTTATTTTGCCGCATCCAAGTCTTCTTTCTTTTGCACAATCTGTCACTAAACACAACCTTAGGCCATCTACCCTCTTCCAT
>JASDQU010101101.1:364521-402855 GCA_032191745.1 Picea mariana
ATATATATATATATATATATATATATATATATATATATATCATTTTAAGAGTTTTTTGATTGATTTGTTTATTTGTGCATGTAGATATTGATTACATTAAGAAGTATTTGTTTGGATTTTTTTTATTTAAAGAATATTGAATCTTTTTTCTATTTGATCATTGTCAAGGAGGAATTTTTCTAGAAAGGATTTTCTTCATTGGTTGGTAACTTGTAGGTAAGAACATTTGTGTAGTTCCCTTAGAAACTTTTATTCAAACTTTTATGTTTTTAGTCGATTATGTAATATTCTTCTAACTTTCTTGTGTTATTGGTCCATATTTTCAACAAATATCAAAAGGTTAGTTTTCAACCTCTCTATCCTTAAATAGGTAGAGAAGCTCAATTTATACCTTCATTTTGGTAGTCTTAATTATGTCACGAATTAAAAGTAATAAAATAATACTTAGATATATATTTATAATATCATAATAATTATGTTTTTATTATATAGGAAATTTCTATAATAATTAGTTATATATTATAATAATTTATTATAGGTGTTGATTTTAAGGTTTGCATCTGATTGTTAAGGGTAGAGCTAGGCCATCTCAATTGTTGGAAAGATTGGTATTTTTATGATTTAAGTGTGTTTGCTTTGATGGTCAGCTGATAGATAGATTTTTAAGGACAAGGATCTAGTTGGACTATCTAAAAACATCAACCATAAGGTTTTCCTTAGTTGGTGGCATGCATTATGGTAAACAGATAAAGATAGGAAGATAAAATAGAGGAAATATTAACAATCATACATTGTGAGACTTGTTGTATGAACTTTTAGACTTAAAATTACATTTCAAATCCAAAAGAT
Source organism: Picea mariana (assembly GCA_032191745.1). Lineage (NCBI taxonomy): Eukaryota > Viridiplantae > Streptophyta > Pinopsida > Pinales > Pinaceae > Picea > Picea mariana. The sequence goes on from JASDQU010101101.1 coordinate 365,371, forward strand.
GTACCTAGAAACAAATCCTCCAAGCAAGTTGTATGACAATAAACTATTCACTGAAACAATAGCTGAAAATCAGGTTGCATGACAATAAGTAGTTCATTGAGACAATATATGAAAGGAAAAGAAATAATGCTTTGCATACATTTCAATTTGCATCTAGATAAGATAATAAGACAAACACGATTTGAGAAAACACAATCTGTAACCAAAAATTATATTCACTAGGTGGAAAACTTAACAATTTGTTACTTCAAAGTACAGTCGAATCTTGATGCTTGATACCCCACAAAAACTGAACCTTTTACATTCATAGATTCATGTATTTATCCTCCTCAATAGAGGGTTCGAAAACCTACCTAGGATCTGAGTTCTTGAAGTTCAACTTTACATTACATTTAGATCTTGTAGATACTAACTTTATTTTTATTTCTTAATTACAAGTTGTAAACATTTCTTTAAACTGAGTAGAGTTGAGTTCAAGTGTTAGTTCTGTTATCTCCCAATAAAAACTCATTTTTATTTATGTCTTAGGTGGTTAATTGAGTTTTTAGTATCTTGAGTCATTCAATAAAATGTGTCCTTCATTGAGTCTAGTCATGAAGTCTGAGTCATGTCAAATGAGGTTGATAGATGACTAAGTGGTCATCAAGGTCATTTTCCTAGGTTTATATGGTCAAAAGACAAGTCATTTGTTTCCTAAAAGTGAGTTAGGGATCATAAGAGTCGGGTTTGGATCCTTAATGAGTCATCATTTTCTTTCAAATCTTGATTTGACCTTCATTCTATCATTCCCATCAATGATGATGAGTTCGTAGCACACATGGCTACTTTGTACTTAAAGCGCTACCAACTCAGCCATTGTTGTCAGCGCAACTCATCATTTTTACATAGGGTGCGCTACCAACTTGGGGGGAAAACCCTGTTTTGAAATTTGAAAGGCTTTCGACGTAAAAAAGTATATCAAGAATATCTTTAAAGTATTCAGACCATGATCAAAGTGTTGAGGTCCTCTTCCACAACTGTAGCTCGCCATCAAAGAGAAAGTTACTAAAGTTTGTAAGAAACAAGAAAAAACTTTTATCCTTAGAGTTTTCTTCTAATTCTCTCTGTGCAATTTTTTTTACAACAGGTGCTCATACATATGATGGCTCCAAGGAAATACCCCATCCACAGAAAGAGGTCAAGCCCTGTGGTTAGATTCGAGCCCATTGAGACCACTCTGATCAAGTCAAATCCTAATCATGTGGACTCATTCAAGTGCATGGGATGCTAGAGGTTCTGTGACAAACTCGAAGGACATCACCTGGAGGTTTCAAGAGATTTTTTGCAAAATTACAAAAATGGCAAGACAAAAGTTGGACCCTTGGAAATTCATTTGACAGTGGATTTAATTGCAGAGCTGACTGAAATCTCTAGGACAGGGGAATTATGGTTCAAGGCAAGAAAACTAGAAAAGGAGGACTGGTGTTAAGATATGCTCAGGCCTGAGCATAGGGGCGCTGATTTGGTGAAGGGTGTGCCAAGGAAGTGGCTGATAGAGGAATATGAAAAACTGCTCTTCATCATTCAACAATTCTTTACTTGTGAAGGAATATACAACTGAGTTTTGCAATGCCATTTCAAGCTTCTTCTCCATTTCACTGGTAAGAAGGAAATAGACTTACCTTATTTCCTTTTCATGAGCTTGCAAAGAATGATTTCATTTGCACAACGAAAACCTGATAAGGTTCAAAAGTCCATTTTCCACCATGACTTAATAAAGCTCATAGTTATTGAACAATTGAAGAAGGAAGGGAAGGATTGGCCCACTTTCCTGTTTGTATCAAATTACCAAATTGACTTGCCTCCTCCTTCAAAACTCAAAACTCTTAAAAAGAAGACTGCAACACCTCCCACTGATCCCTCTATTCCAACATCTAAAATACCACAGTCTTATGCTCCTTCTGACCCCTCTTCTCCCTCACTTGAAGTAGCACAATTTTTTTCTCCCTCTGTTCCCTCTGCATCTGAAACACCACAATCCCCTCAAGAACACATTCCTCAGGAACCTTTACCTTCCCAAGTATGTAAAAGAAACAAAAGAAAAGGAAAGGCTAAAGAGGTGGTTATAGAAGAACAAACATAGTCTCCTGTGGAGCTCCCTCCCATGGAAATTGAAGATAACCCTCAGACTATCCAAGCTAGAATTGATACACCATCCCAAAAAAGGTCATCCAGGAGAAAGCTTGTAGTAGCAGAGGATTCGCATCCAAGCACTAATGTTGTAAAACCTAGAGCTAGGTTATACAGATTTAAAGTCTCTCCTCTTGAGAAGGAAACATTGGAAGCCATAGTTCAATTGAGTGAATCTCCACTAGAGTCATCTCTAGAGACAGAGCAAGGACCTAAAGATAATTGGGATAAATTATTCAAAGATGCAAATAGACGGCTCAAATAAGTTCAAGAGAAGAATTAGAAGCTACATCAGAAGAATGTCACACTTGGTAGACAACTGTCAAGTCAAATAGATGAACTAGCAGGGGAGTGTAACCAACTAAAGAGGAACAACAGGAAAATGATTATTTAGAGGAAACAATTGGTTAATGTTTACAAACAAAACCTCAGCCTGAGAAAAGACAACAAAAAGCTAGCTGAAGACTTATATTTGGCCAAGAATATGATTAGCAAGAAGAACTTGGCTATCTTCTTAAAAGAAACTACTACTTCTAGTTCTCCCAATCATGGTGATTAATCCATATGGCTACTGACCTATGATGAACTAAGATATTTTGAAGTCTAATGAAAGTATGGAAATTACTTTAAAGAAACATGTATAGATATGTTTATTGAGATGAAGTCTGAGTAGTCTCAATAAGGATAATATATGGCAGTAATATGTGTTTTTATGAGACAAGCTCTCAACTTTCAAAATAATTTTTCAATCAACTTTGAAGTTTTTTGACAAAAGGGGAATCTACAAGAGTTTGTAGTGCAGAATGTGTTTTCTCCATGCAGTGATCTACCAAATCTATTAACCTTCTGCGTGTAAGATTTTTGGTCAAATTTGACATGATTTTCAACGTTCAATGGATGAGTCATTGCTCCAGGTGTCAGATAAATGCAGTGAATGACTTCTACAACCACGAGGTAGCTCAGGTGGAGCTAAAGTTTTGGAATTCGGATGGGATACCTATCCCTTAGAAATAGGATCTCACCTTACCTTTTTGCATTAGTTTAGATTCGATCTGATAGGTATCATTCATATCCAACTTTTGAGGATCTTAGTCAAATGTGTAAAACTTATTTAAGCCCATTGAGGCATCTTTGTAAAGGGGTTCGAGATTGAAGACTTTTATACACTCTCTTGTTGTAAGACCTTGATATATGTATTGGGATGGTAAGTTTATGTCATTGATATTATTCAGATCTCTATTCATCTTTCTTATTCTCCACCTGTGAGTTGAATGTTATGTTCATTTCCTAGTTTACTCAATGATTGATGATTGTTATCTTATCTCTACATTAGTAAACTAAGATCACAAATCTTCTGCTATTTATATTCGACCTTTCACATGTGTTTTCAATATATGTGATGTTGTTGATATAGTTATCATTCTTCATACACCTATGTTTTACAAACCCTCTGAATAGTATCTTTTGAGAGCCTTGTTTTGTCCGAGTATGTTCAAATTGTTCTAAGTGAAGGCGTGAGTGTGTGAGTTATTCATCTTTGATCAAGTTTTCAATACATCATTAAGCATTCTGATTAAGTTACCAGGCTCTCTTGATCTACAACCTAAAGAGACTCCTGGAGAGATAACAAATTGACGTCATTGCCAGGGAAAGGAGTGTGAAGCAAGCTTCCCTGGGAGACGACATAGTCCCAACTTTGATGATAGATAAAGGCCGGGAATCATTAGTTTGGTTGTAATCTTATATCTGGCGACTCCATTGGTACATTGTGGATCTTAAGAAGGCACATACTCGAGCAAATCCTCAACAAACACTAACTGATCCAGTAACTGATCCTGAGAAGATCATCAAAGAAGGAAAAGCATTACATAAGGGATCTTCAAGTTCAAGTATATCTAAAAATCATTTTGTGTCTTTTCCAGGAAATCCACTAATAAAACCAACATTTGTTGAAGCTATAAGCTCAAGGATTGACAGTGAAAAAGTAGTTTCAGAAGTTCAAGGATCTTCTGATCTTACTCAAGAAGATAGTTCACCATTTTTTGAAGAATACATTTTCTCATCCTCTGTAGAATCTTCTCAATATGAAAATGAACCAAATTCAGCCTACATTCATACAAATATTCCTACAGTTGATCTTGTCTTACATGAATTGTCTATAAAAGGAGAAGAAAAACTTGCCAAGTTATTGTCTGAATTTTACAGAGCTTCTTATTTCCCTTCTTCCGTTGCAAGTCTAGAAATACCTTCTCTTCTCATTACCTCACCTTCATCCTCAATATCAACCTCATCTCAATCCCTAGTAATCCAAATATCTGGTACATCTACATCTACTATTATCATGACAACAACACCTCAAAATCTCACTAAGATGGAAAGAATCATAGCTGCTAGATATGCCCCATTAGTATTTCCAAATCCTCTTAATGCAATGCTTACTGGAGACTATCAAAAGTATATGCCAAAAATTTTAGGGACATAAGAGGTCACAGCTGAAGAGAATCTTGAATTATTTTATAGTTATGCTGATAACTTAAATATCACACAGGAAGATGCATGGATGAGAGTGTTTGTGCAAAGCTTAGATGGAGAGGCCAGGAGATGGTTTAGAGAATTTACCCCAGGATCCATAACAGGTATTGAAGTTTTTGATGATACTTTTTTAAAACAATGGGGTGATAAGAAGGATTTTATTTACTACATTACAGAGTTTGAGAACTTGAGAAGGGAAAGTGGTCAATCAATGTCAGAATTTACCAAGAAATTTAACCGGATGTATAGACAAATCCCAGTTGAAATCAAGCCCACTACTACCTTTGCAAAAATCACATATGCTAACGCTTTTGATGCTGAATTTTGTTTTTTGTTAAGAGAAAGGAGGTCTGTTACATTGGCTGAGATGCAGGATGCAACACTTGAAGTGGAATCTAACATCCTTTCTACAGAGAAGTTGAAAGGTAGAGGGGATAGAAGGAAACAAAAAGGAGAAGCCTCATCATCAAGTGTTGATCCTAATATTGAAAAGATGGCTAAGATGATTGAATACTTGACTTCTGAATTATCCAAGAAGAAGATTGAAAACAAGAAGCCTGTGAAAGGTAGAGATCCTAATGCTTTTATTTCTCGAAATACAAATCCTTATAGAACAAATAATGAGAAACATCGGATTTTACAAAGGAATAGAAACACTAATGAAGATCATAATATCAAATCCCATTTTCAGAAAACAGTAATGGAGGAAGATCAGCTAGAAGAAGATGATGAGATCCATTGTTTGGGAGACAAAGGTGATGCATCTTTCTTGACACAATCTTCTTATGAAGAAGCTTTGATTAGTCAACAGGCTAATCAAGACTCAAATGATGGATCTATTTATTAGGTTGATGATCAAAATAGGTATAATCTCAGATCTAAACAAAGTAGTAGCAAGGAAGATGAGCAAGATTATCCCAAGGAATTTGTTTCCCCTGCAAAAAAAAACCAAGCAATTATCAAGCTCAAACAAAGAATCAAGTACTTCTTAAAGCTTCTGTGCAAGAGGTGAGAAACCCTAACAAAGTTCCTTTCTCATTTAACTTTGAATCAGAAATTCAGAAGGTTAAAATTCCCATACCATCATGGAATTAATGAAGAATGATTCCTTCAAACTAACCATCCTCAAAGCCCTTGAGCCTAAACCCATGCCAATTATTGCTGATGTTGTAAACCTCCAAGATGATAAGCCTACTATTTTCCTTAGTCCAATGGTTGAATACTATGAGGAAACCTCTCCACCTTTCTATGTCTCCTTGAACATCCATGATAAAATTCTGCATAATTTCCTTCTAGACACAGGAGCTTATCATACCTCATGCAAAAAGAAGTTATGGATGAGTTGGGTTTAGAGATTACCAAGTCTTATCATGATTTATTTTCATTTGACTCTAGGAAGGTCAAATTCCTTGGCTTGATCAAATATTTAGCAATTTCTTTATCCCAGTTTCCCATGAGGAGCATGGTAATGGACATTGTGGTGGTTGATGTGCCACCCAAATTTGGTATGCTTGTTGGCCCTCGACCAATTTTTGAGGAAACATTGGTCAGGTTTGACCACTTTTTGGAATTCGACACATTGGTCGAGAAAGGAGCACCCAAGCGGAGTTGAGATTGTGGATGTCACCGATTTTGCAGGCTATGTGGACCCAACAAGGGGTTCCTTAGGATTTTTGTAATGGGTTATGGGATGCCAGCCCATGGGTTCTCCCATGTTTAGGCCTTTTTGTAAGGGATTGTAAAAGTATAAGTAAGAATGTATTGTAGAAGAGTAGGGGATAGTGGGAAGTGGCTAAGTGCAAGTAATTCTGAGTTGCTTTGTGCAAAAGAATGTGTATGTAAGGCTCTGTGATTGATAGCGAAGTCAACTCTATGCCTAAACCTAGTTTTGGAAGGAGGATCTAGTGCTTGGTGCACAAATATCCTGTCCTATGTGAAGCTTGGATCTGTGGCTTAGTGAACAGAAGCAACTGAATGTAAGAGATTGAAGAATAATAAAGAAGACGAAGCAATTGGTGTACATATCCCCACATTGGGGTGAACCACATATATCTTGTGTCTTTGGTTTTATTTGTTGGTTATGTTATGAATCTGCTTAGTGCCTTGAATGTTAATTATGATGGATAAATCTGTTGTTGCTTAGTGCTTTACATGTGTTAAGGACGAATGAATGTTAGATCTAACTCAATGCTATGTGCTAAGTGGTAGAAATGATTAATATTTGTTGTTACTGTGCCGATCCATAGTAGGGTTTGTTCTGCGATGTTTATGAAGCTAATGAACTATTACTTATAATCTTCTAAGTGTTAATAGAGTACTCCATGAATTGTTATTATCACATATCTATGTCCCAACTTGGTTATAGACACTTGTGTCCTGTAACCCCCCTGCTTCTACCTCGGGTGAGACTTCTCCTACTTCACAGATGTTGCCGAAAGGGCCGGTAGTTAGGGTTTTGTTGGTGCGTTGTTGAAGCATTGAACCCTGGGTCTGCCCATGTGCCAACAAATGGTTCCGTTGCTGAAACTTGAAACTGTGATTGTTGGGAACTGAAGTAAAGAAAATAGAAACTATGTGCATATATCTATTGCTGTAGTGCGCAATACTCTACTTGAATTACGAATCTCTATGCTAAGAAAGAAATCCGATCTAAAGAAAAGAGGTAAGATCTTAAAAGAGGTAAATCTTTGTGCTTTGATAATAGTAAGATAAGTGAAAATTTTTGTTTCAAAAGCATGAATTTAGGTATGTTTAATATAGTCTATCCTAGTCTGAAGGCTAGGGCGCATTTGTAAGAAAGATTTGATCTAAGTAAAGATAATAGAAATGAAGAAAGATATGTTATTCCTATGCATAAAAAGAATTTTTGGACTAATAAGTGGATGCAGGAACCTAGAAAGAATTTTTGTAGATTGAGGGTCCAACACTGTGATCCTAGTGCGCAGTACAAAAGAGGTTGGGGAACATACAAGAGAAAGAGAGGATTGACACTATGTTATAACTGTAGAAGACCGAGACATATTGCTAAGGAATGCCCTGGTAGAGGTCCTATTTTTCTTTGTTGTAAAATTGTTGGTCATGAGGTTGAGGATTGCCCAAGGATGATTGCTAAAGTTGAAAGAATGAACATGATACAAGAAAAATATGAAAAAAGTCAAGAGACTAAGAGCATGTTAGAGAATCATAAAGAGAAAGAATCAGAGAAATCTCAGACTATGTTATCACAGTTGAAAGAAACAATGAATGATCACAAAGATGTGAGTTTACCAGAGATCCTGAAAGTAAAATAGCGTATAAGTGCAAGAATAGAACACTTCGACATAGACTGTGTCTTGGATGAAGAAACACAAGTGAATATTATGACATAAGACACTTAGGAAACTTTGGGAAATCCTACTATGGTACCTTCATTGGGAAGGATAGGCTTGTTTAAGGGAAAGATGATAACCTTATGTGGAAGAGTTACTAATGTACCTATTATTATTCATGGTACATTGACTAAAGAATAATTTGAAGTCATTAAGTTTGTTGAGAACAATGCCCCTTTTCCCACGTTTGTTAGCTAAGACTTGGATTGAGAAAGATCAGATCAAAAGGAAAGTAGAGGAAGAAGATACAGAAAAGAAAAAAACAAGAACTAAGGGATTTCATAGCTAGAAAAATAAACGAACTAATAGAAGAACGAGAAGATAAGTTGAAGCAACAGAGGGAAAGAGAATTAGCTGTCGAGGTTGAAAAAATGCAAGAAGGTTTGAAGGACCTATCCATGCAATAAAGAATAATACCCATCCTGTAATTAATAAGAGAAGGGATTTTAACTTCGAACCCTTTGAGAGCACATTAGTAGTGCAAAGTCACTACACTAGGAGAAGATAAGAATAAGAATGGAAAGATGAATCTAGAAATAGTTAGAGAGACTCAGATCACAGGAAAGAAGGCAAGGAAGCTCAGTAAAAATAAATCTAAGATGGAAAAGCTACAGGAAGCTACAAAGACCATATGGAAGACTTCACAAATTGGAACCTCGCAGGAGGCAGGTTCGCAGGATTTGAACCTCGCCGGAACAAAGGACTATGTAGAATGGGACTTTGCCCTGGAAAATCTATATGACCTGATCCACTTGATTACAGGATTAAGAATGTAGGGACCTGGCCCTTAGCAGTTTTATCCATGGAAGGCCTCAGACCCCTCTCTGGCACAACACATCAAGAAAGCTTACGACGAAGTTGAAAAAGGAAAGAGAGGCTACAAGGTAGCCTCTATACAGGATGACGCAGTGTGCCTCACTTACCAACTCAGAGTTGGAAAGAGCGTAAGGAAGAACTACCCCACACAGGTCACCGAGTTCGTGGTGGACATCGCAGGAAAATGTCTGGAGGGCATGTAGATGAATTGGGCGAGTTACCTTGTCAATGAACTCAAGAAAGACTGCCACGAAGCTCAGGATCTGGGATACAAATTCCAATTCAACTGGATGATCGTTATAATCGCATTTGTCACTTGGAAAATGCTTCAAGGTTCCACCTTTCTGGAGATTGAACCATCGGAGCCGTTGAACGCTAGGTTTTCTACCTTGTGGTACACCAACGATATGTCGAAGCAGTGGCAGTCCAACGTTGTGTTCCATGCATATTATCAACAACTAAAGGTTTCCATTGAAGCATTTTCACACATGACACCGTGCACCCTACACTAGTATAGACCAATAGAAAAGTTCCAAGAAGATCCACATTTCATCTATACCACTGTGCACAAAGATGAGAGTAAGGAAGAGTTGAAATCGTACTATAAGCTAATAGATGAAGACATGGAGCAGATCACAAAGGAGTGGCCTGAGGAATTCATTGTACCTGTTGATGATGTGGAACTTTCTGACACTGACACCATAGGAAGCCCCTTGGTCACTCAAGTAGAGCATGTCGGGCAGTCTAGTGGGACAAAGAAGAAGAAGAAGCATGAAGAAGTCCAGATTATAGAGACCGATGAGGAGGAAAACAACTCTGAAGAAAATGGATCTGGCTCGCTAGGAGGAGGAGACAAAGAAAATGGACAAGGAGGAGGGGATGAAGGAGAAAATAAAGGAGAAGGAAAAGCTACACTGTCGAAAGATCCCCCTGCTGAAATAGTAACACCAAAGAAGAGGAAGGTTTCTCCACAGAAACCTTCAGCAAGAAAGAATACACACGCTAGTAAGCCCCAGTTAGAGGCCACTCTCACGGAACAAGACATCAGTTTGGTCCGTAGAGCCATGGAGGATGCTTCCGAGGACATCTTATAGAGATATGGAGCGAAGTAGGATTAACTATATGGCAGGATCGAGAAGGAATTGAATGAAGTGCAACAATCTATTCGTTCAGTCTGCGTAGTACCTACTGCATCACAGATTACAGAATTGGGGGATGAACCAACCCAATTGACAAGACTTGTAGATGCGATAGAGGCCTGACTTTAGAAAGTACAAGAAGAGAAGGAGAAGGATACAAAAGCCTTGAAACAAGAAAAATAGGAAGTCTTAGAGAAATTATGAGTCGCATGGTACTGTGTACTAACCACCTATGAAAATGAGAAAGAAGAGTTTCAGGTGATGTTCCAGGAGGAAAAATATCAGCTACAGAGAGAAAAGGAGAAGCTGCTCGTAGAACGGGCTACGATGAAAGAAGCAGTGAATAAAGAATGTCTCACTGTGTTAGGCTTGGAACAGGAGGAACATGAGTCGGTAAAGGTTCAAGTGGCGAAGCTTGTTGAGACCATCCAGTAGCTTCAAGCGAGGATAACAGAATTGGAGGTTCAAGTAGTATCGAGAACCCCGTAGGAGGTGTGTGACCAGAGGGAGGAAGCTTCTAAGAATGCAGTAGTAAGGATCAGAGACCTCACCTCATAATTCAAACAACTGAGCGATATAAGCACGTAAACATATGAATGCCTCGCAAAAGATCTAGAGCTAAGGAAATTGGAAGCACAGTTACAGGAGGTGCAACAACAAGCTTTCTCTGTGCAGGCGCAGATGAAGCTATTCACCGCAGTTGAAAGAATGAAGAGATATTAAGAGCAACACGTAGTGCAACGACAGATCACTACCCTCTAGGGAAAGGTAATGGAAGTCGCATGAAATCTACAACCTGTGTGGGATGAAGCCTGCAAGGTGTTCGAAGAAATTGAGGGACAAGGCTCGCAACTGGACCAAGTGGTTGCAACAGTGGAACAATGCCTGGAAGGGCCTGTTACAGAGTAGATGATCTAGGAGCTTGCTGAGCAGAAGGCTCGGGTGAAGCAGCAAGTCGAGGCATCTTGATTCAATATCGAGGCCTTTGAAGTAGAATTGCCTATACTTGAGTGAGTCGGGATGAGTCACAGGTGAGTGTTGGGGGCCTGTTGGCCCTCGACCAAGTTTTGAGGAAACCTTGGTTAGGTTTGACCACTTTTGGACTTCGACAAATTGGTCGAGAAAGGAGTGCCCAAGTGGAGCTGAGATCACGGATCTCACCGATTTTGCGGGCTATGTGGACCCAACAATGGGTTCCTTAGGGTTTTTGTAATGGGTTATGGGATATTGGCCCATGGGTTCTCCCATGTTTGGGCCTTTTTGTAAGGGATTGTAAAAGTATAAGTAAGAATGCATTGTATAAGAGTAGGGGATAGTAGGAAGTGGCTAAGTGCAAGTATTTCTGAGTTTCTTTGTGCAAAAGAATGTGTATGTAAGGCTCTGTGCTTGATAGCGAAGTCATCTTTGTGCCTAAAACTAGTTTTGGAAGGAGGATCTGGTGCTCAGTGCACAAATATCTTGTCCTATGCGAAGCTTGGCTCTGTGGCTTAGTGCACATGAGAAACTGAATGTAAGAGATTGAATAATAATAAAGAAGTTGAAGAAGTTGGTGGACGTTGCCCCACATTGGGGTGAATCACGTATATCTTCTGTCTTTGGTTTGCTTTGTTGGTTATGTTATGAATCTGCTCAGTGCCTTGAATGTTATGTATGATAGATAGATATGGCCAGTAGTCAGGGTTTTTTTGGTGCGCCGTTGAAACGTTGAACCCTGGGTCTGCCCTTGTGCCAACAATGCTCTTATCTAGAGCATGGATAGAGAGGCTAGGGTTCACCTTTCAAAATGACTTTTCTATGCAGCTGTCCCAGTTTTTGGAAGGGAACAAAGGAGATTGTATAGGGAATTTCAATTATCCTATATTATCAGTGATGAGAAGGAGCCTACTAATCATCCCATATACTAATTTGACACAGGTTTGGGGTCTTGTATACTTCAGATTGATGATTTTCAATCATCATCTTTGCATCTTAGAAAGCCTATTTTCCAATCTTCAGAACTAGAAAGCACTCCTATATGGAGTATGTTCTTTGATGGCACTTGCTCAAGAGAGTCAACATGAACATGTTTTGTTTTTGTTTCACCTTCCAAAGAAACAATTCATTTGTCCTTCAAGTTGGATTTCAAGGTGACAAATAACATAGTAGAATATGAAGCCTTGGTCTTGGGCTTGAATGCTGCTAAGGATATGAATATTCAGGGGCTAAAAGTATATGGAGATGTTGATATGATAATCCAACAAATCAAGAACACTTTTCAATCCAAACATGTCAGGCTTAGGGCATACAGAGATGAGGTATGGAATCTCATTGATTATTTTCTAGCATTCAATATTTCGCATATTCCTAGAGCCATGAATCAACTTGTTGATTCATTAGTTGTTTCAACTAGTACCTTCAATCCACCTTTGTGAGAAAAACTTAATTATGAAATCCAAGTGAAATATAGACCTTCCTTGCCAGACAATGTAAAATTTTGGAAAGTGTTTGAATATGATGAGGAATTGGTTAGATTTTTGGAAGTTATAGATGAGTTTTCAGCCCTTCATATAGATCATGAAAATGAAAATGTTGAAAAAGTCAAAAATCCTAAATTGAAAAACAAAATTGGATGCCATGATATCATTCAACTTCATAATAATCAAATCCCAAGAGGATTAGTACCACTTGAGAATATTTTTGACTAGAATGATGTGCCTTTGAAGCCTGATAAAAAAGAGGAAGACCCTGTTGTCTTTCAGTACAACTTAGGAGATGAATAGTGCCCCAAAACCATAAATATGTCCACATAGTTGACTGCAGAACAAAGCGCTGAATATGGCAGCCTGATGAAGGAATTTTCAGACATTTTTGCATGGGATTACAATGATTTAAAGACCTATGATAATCAAGTGATTGAAAATAAAAACCCTCTGAAGAAAGAAGCCACTCCATTCAAGAAAAAACCAAGATCTATCAACCCTCTTCTTCTACCCATAATGGAAAAGGAAATTAAAAAATTATTGAATGCTCAAATTATCATTCCACTAAGATATTCTGAGTGGGTTGCTAATTTAGTTCTTGTTATAAAGAAGAATGGGGAGATTAGGTTGTGTGTTAACTTGGGATTACAGTGATTTAAAGACCTATGATAATCAAGTGATTGAAAATAAAACCCCTCTGAAGAAAGAAGCCACTCCATTCAAGCAAAAACCAAGATCTATCAACCCTCTTCTTCTACCCATAATGGAAAAGGAAATTAAAAAATTATTGAATGCTCAAATTATCATTCCACTAAGATATTCTGAGTGGGTTGCAAATTTAGTTCTTGTTAGAAAGAAGAATGGGGAGATTAGGTTGTGTGTTAACTTCATGAACTTAAACAAGTGCTCTAAGAAGGATAAATACCCTTTGCCGAAGATGGAGCATATCTTGCAAAGAGTGTCTGGAGCTAGTGTCATGTATTTTATTGATGGGTTCTCAGGCTATAACCAAATCTCAGTATACCTATATGACAGAGAAAATACGACCTTTACAACTCCTTGGGGTACTTTTATGTATGACAAGATTCCCTTTGGGATTATGAATGCTAGGGCCACCTTTCAGAGGGCTATGGACATTGATTTTGTAAGTGAGAAGGATGATTTTGTTTTGATATATTTGGATAATCTAACAGTGTTTTCTCATAGTCATAGAGAGTATTGCAACATTTGAGGAAGACATTCTTGAAGTGCAGAAGGTATGGGCTTTCACTCAATCCAAATAAGTCTCAGTTTGCATTGAAAGAAGGTAAGATTCTGGGACACATAGTGACTTCTAAAGGAGTAAAGATTGACCCTGCAAGAGTAGAATCTATTCAGAAGATATCAATTCCTAGATCTAAGAAAGACATCCAATCATTTCTTGGAAAGATTAACTTCATTAGGAGATTTATTCCTAATTTTGCAGAATTGATTGAACACATCACTGACATGCTAAGGAAAGATTCAGAAGTTAAGTGGCATGATGCAACAAGGGATTACTTTGAAGCTATCAAGAAATCTCTTATGTCATCTCCTACTTTGATCAACCCTGACTATTGCAAAGATTTCTATATCTTTTCATTTGCATCTAATGACACCATTGCAGTAGTGTTACTTCAGAGAAATGATCAAGGGTAGGAACAACCAATAGAAATATTTAGAAACACATTAAGAGACACTGAGGTAAAGTATGATCCTATTTAAAAACAAGCTTATGCTTTTATCAAGCCACTTAAGGATTTTAGAATCTATAGTTTGCATGCCAAAGTTATAGATTATGTACAATCTAGTTCAGTCAGAGATGTACTTATTCAACTAGATATAGATGGTAAATACGCCAAGTGGATTTCCAAACTCATTGAGTTTGACATTGATATTAAGCCAACAAAATTGATAAAGGGTTAGGGTTTGGAAAAGCTTCTTGTTGAGGAGAATGGTGAGGTACTTGGTATTAATTTTATCAGCGTAAATGTAGAGGATGTAAAATATGAAATCTCTGTTAAAAGGTACAGTCATGATCATCCAGTTTCAACACACTTGTCTTCTTGTGAATGGTACAACAATATACTACATTTTTTGCAGAACCTTGCAACCCCTCTAGAGATGAATCAAACACAGGTGAGAGCATTAAAACTCAAGGCAATCAAGTTCTTTATAAAAGACAATATTCTCTATTGGAAAGACCCCTATGGGATGTTGTTGAGGTGCCTTGACAAAGAAGAATCAGTTCAGGTTATGCATCAATTTCATAGTAGAAATTGTGGTGGCCATCACTATTGGAAAACTACATCCCACAAGATTTTGAGGGCTAGTTACTATTGACCATGTTTATTTTATGATGTTTTCTCTTATGTAAAGACACGTGACAAGTTCCAAAGGTTCACTGGAAAACAACAACTAAAATCGCTTCCATTGAAACCCATTGTAGTCATTGGACCCTTCCAACAATGGGGGTTGGACTTCATTGGAGAGATACATCCATCTTCAAGTGGCCAATATAGGTGGATCCTAGTAGCAACTGACTACTTTACAAAATGGATTGAGGCTATTCCCACAATGAATGCCACTCATTATGTAATCATCAATTTATTGAATGATCATATTTTTGCTAGATTTGGCTGCCCCAAAAGCCTTTTTACTGATAATGCAATTGCTTTTAAAGCTCGTTTTGGTGAAGTTATGTGAAGACATGGGTATTCATGTTGTTCACTCAACTGCCTACTATCCTCAAGGCAATGGCCTTGCTGAATCATCAAATAAGAGCCTAGTGAGTATTATTAGAAAGTTGCTTGAAGAAAATCAAAGAAGTTGGGATTCTAAGTTAAAATTTTCACTCTGGGTTGATAGAGTGACAAACAAGAATTCCATTGAAACTTATCCATTCAATCTAGTGTATGGCACTGGAGCCATTTTTCCTATCCAACTTGCACTTCCTATTGCAAATTTTTTTCAAGAATAAGAAGAGGAACCAAATGATTTGGTTAGAAGGATTCTTCATCTAGTTGAGCTTCAGCAGGTAATGGAGCAGTTACTTGAGAAGACAGAGTTACATTAGAAGAATATGAAAGAGTTTTTTGACAAGAAGGCCAAAGAAGATGTTTTCCAAACAGGGGATCTTGTTTTGAAGTGGGATGGTTACAGATAGGATAAGGACAAGCATGGGAAATTTGACACTTTGTGGATTGGTCCTTTCATCATCTCTCAAGTGCTGCAGAACAATAATTTCCTCTTACAGAATCTGGAAGGTAATGAAGTATTTGGTGGCCCAGTCAATGGGATTTTTCTCAAAACCTATTTCTATTAAGGATTTTCAAGCCTTCTTCATTGTAAATATCATTTATTTTTCAGTTTAAGTTTCATAATAACTCCATTCCCAATAGAACAAAAATTTCACTTTTTGTAAGTTTTGTAGGTGACAGGAAAGGCAACTGGTTTTACGAGTTCTTGGAATCTCACAGGGAGGATTCCATACCCAATTAGAAACAAATGTTATCTCCCAATAAAAACTCATTTTTATTTATGTATTAGGTGGTTAATTGAGTTTTTAGTCTCTTGAGTCATTCAACAAAATGCGTCCTTCATTGAGTCTAGTAATCAAGTCTGAGTCATATCAAATGAGGTTAATAGATGACTAAGTGGTCATCAAGGTCATTTTCCTAGGTTCATATGGTCAAAAGAAAAGTCATTTGTTTCCTAAAAGTGAGTCAAGGATCATAAGAGTTGGCTTTGGATCCTTAATGAGTCATCATTTTCTTTAAAATCTTTATTTGAACTTCATTCTGTCATTCCCCTCAATGATGACGAGTTCATAGCGCACGTGGCTACTTTTGTACTTAAAGCGCTACCAACTCAGCCATTGTTGTCAACACAACTCATCATTTTCACATAGGGCGCGCTACCAACTCGGGGGGAAACCCCTATTTTGAAATTTGAAAGGCTTCCGAGGTAAAAAAGTATATCAATAAGATTTTTAAAGTCTTAATACCATCATCAAAGCGTTGATGTCCTCTTCCATAGATATATCTCTCCATCAAAGAGAAAGTTACTAAAGTTTGTAAGAAGCAAGCAAAACCTTTTATCCTTAGAGTTTTCTTCTAATTCTCTCTATGCAGATTGTTTTACAGCAGGTGCTCATACATACGATGGCTCCAAGGAAATACCCCATCCCGAGGAAGAGGTCAGGCTCTGTGGTTAGATTCGAGCCCACCAAGACCACTCTGATTGAGAAAAATCCTAACCATGTGGATGCATTAAAGTGCATGGGATGTTGGAGGTTCTATGACAAACTCAGAGGACATCACCTAGAGGTTTCAAGAGATTTTGTGCAAAATTACAAAAATGGAAAGACAAAGGTTGGACCCTTGGAAATCCATTTGAAAGTGGATTTAATTGCAGAGGTGATTGAAATCCACATAGGTGATTGAAATCCCTAGGATAGGGGAATTATGGTTCAAGGAAAGACAACTAGAAAGGGAGGATCGATGTCAAGATATGCTTAGGCCTGAGCATAGAGGATCTGATTTGGCTAAGGATGTGCCAAGGAAGTGACTAATAGAGGAATATGCCAAGTTGATCTTCATCATTCATAGATTCTTTACCTATGAAGGAAGACACAACTGGGTTTTGCAATACCATTTCAAGCTTCTTCTCCATTTCACTGGTAAGAAGGAAATATACTTACCTTATTTCCTTTTCATGAGCTTGCAAGAGTGATTTCATTTGCACAACGAAAACCTGATAAGATTCAAAATTCCATTTTCCATCATGCCTTAATAAAGCTCATAGTTATTGAATAGTTGAATAATGAAGAGAAGGATTGGCTGACTTTCCTGTTTGTATCAAATTACCAAATTGACTTGCCTCCTTCTCCTTCAAAACTCAAAACTCCTAAGAAGAAGACTACAACACCTTCCACTGCTCCCTCTGTTCCATCATCTGAAACACCACAATATTCTACTCCTTCTAACCCATCTGATCCCTCACTTGAAGTAGCACAACATTTTTCTCCCACTGTTCCCTCTACATCTGAAACACCAGAGTCCCCTCAAGAACACATTCCTTAGGAACCTTTACCTGTCCAAGTATATAAACGAAATATAAAAAAAGGAAAGGCTAAAGAGGTGGTTATTGAAGAATAAGTAGAGCCTCCTGTGGAGTTCCCTCCCATGGAAATTGAAGATAACCCTCAGACTATCCAAGCTAGAATTGATACACCAACCCTCAGAAGGTCATCCAGGAGAAAGCTTGTATTAGCAGAGGATTCTCATCCAGGAACTGATGTTGTAAAACCTAGAGCTAGGTTATCCAGATTTAAAGTCTCTCCTCTTGAAAGGAAGCACTAGAAGCCATAGTTCAATTGAGTGAATCTCCACCAGAGTCAGCTTCAGAGACAGAGCAAGGAACTAAAGATAATTGGGCTAAATTATTCAAAGAGGCAGACAGACAGCTCAAAGAAGTTCAGGAGAAGAATCAAAAGCTACATCAGGAGAATGCAACACTTGGTAGACAAATATCAAGTCAAATAGATGAAATAGAAGGGGAGTGTAACCAGCTAAAGAGGAACATCAGGAAAAAGATGATTTGAAGGAAACAATTGGCTAATGTTTACAAACAGAACCTCAGCCTAAGAGAAGACAACAAAAAGATAGCTCAAGACTTATATTTGGCCAAGAATATGCTTAGCAAGAAGAACTTGGCTATCTTATTAAAACAAACTACTTCTTCTAGTTCTCCCAATCATGGTGATTGATTCAAAGATTGTTTCAAGGTTCAGTATGGTTGCTGACCTATGAAGAGCTAAGATATTTTGAAGTCTAATGAACCTATGAAAATTACTTTAAAGAAACATGTATGGATATGGTTATTGAGATGAATTCTGAGTAGTCTCAATAAGGATAACAAATGGCAGTAATATGTGTTTTTATGAGACAAAATCTCAACTTTCAAAAGAATTTTTCAATCAACTTTGAAGTTTTTTGAAAAAATGGGCATCTACAGGAGTTTGTAGCGCAGACTACGTTTTCTCCATACAGTGCGCTACCAACTTGATTAACCTTCTGTGTGTAAGAGTTTTGTTCAAAGTTGACTTGATTTTCAGCGTTCGGTGGATGAGTCATTTCTCTAGGTGTTAGATAAATTCAATGAAGGACTTCTACAGCCACAAGGTAGCTCAGGTGGAGCTAAAGTTTTGGAATTCGGATATGAGACCTATCCAGTAGAAATAGGATCTCACCCTACATTTTTACATCAGTTTAGATTCAATCTGATAGGTGTCATTCAGATCCATCTTTTGAGGATCTTAGTCAAATTTGTAAAACTTATTTAAGCCCATTGAGGCATATTTGTAAAGGGGTTCGAGATTGAATAATTTTATACACTCTATTGTTGTAAGACCTTGATATATGTATTGGAATGATAAGTTTTTGTCATTGATATTATTAATACATCTATTCATCTTTATTATTCTGCACCTGTGAGTTTAATGTTATGTTCAATTCCTAGTTTACTTAATGATTGATGATTGTTATCTTATCTCTGCATTAGTAAACTAAGATAAAAAATATTCTGTTGGTTATATTTGACCTTTCACATGTGTTTTCAATATATGTTATGTTGTTGATATAGTTAACATTCTTCATACACCTATGTTTTACAAACCCTCTGAATAGTATCTTTTGAGAGCCTTGTTTTGTCCGAGTATGTTCAAATTGTTCTAAGTGAAGGAGTGAATGTGTGAGTTATTCATCTTTGATTGAGTTTTCAATACATCATTAAGAATTCTGATTAAGTTACCAGGCTCTCTTGATCTACAAACTAAAGAGACTCCTAGAGAGATAACAAGTTCAAAGGGATAACTCCCCATCACTTCGACCTTAACCAAAAATTTTGTTCTGATAAAAGATAACAATTTATTACAAGTTGCATTGGCACCTCTAACTAAACCATAAAATATTTTATCAGTGCAACTGGAACTATTACATATAACTGAAGTGGAATACATGCATAACAATATTCTTCATAAGTTGTAACTGGTTGTTGACTCTAGATTGATTCTCATGCATGCCAATGGCTGGAAACAAACCCTAAACAGTAGTAGATCAATCTAGCACAGGTTTTGAATTTCTTTGCTTTTTGAGAACAATAGCCATTTAGATAATCTACTTCAAGAACAAGCAAGTTTTCTGGTGTTTCTTTTGCAACTTCTGATATTTATTTTGTATATTTGTATGTTGCAGCTAAAGAGCATGTTTTTTTTGTTGTAGATTCATGATTTGTTGCCTCATGTTATCATTCAGTTGCTTGAGATCTTTCACTTGGTGTTTATTGTCATCCATGTCCATGTTAGCTTCCAGTTTTGCCTTGATTTATGCCTTTATTTTTCTTTCATTTTTGGGCCCATGCTCTTCCTCAACAACAAGTTTATTGATATAAATGGAAATCTTGGCTTTCCTTGGTCTCATTTCATATCTGGGTCTTTTCTCATTGTTTATATCAGTGGTGTCTCTCATAGGTTCCTGCACCATTAACATTTTCCCTTTTATCTATGGTTTGATATCCTGTAAAATATGCTCAAGGACCTGCTCTGTATCTGTACTTATGTCATTATAATCCTGATCAAGCTTTGGACCAGTGTCCACCACATTTTGTTCTTATTCTCGATCAACAATGTACTCTATTTTAACAACAACATATTTCACAATTGAGGTCTCCCCTTCACTGCATTTTTTCCTGGTCTTGTCCCATGTCATCCCCTTCAAGGTATGTATGTCTATCTCCTCCATGTTGGATAATTTAGAGAGGTCTTCATAAATATCCTAATCTTCAATTACTATGGGATTTTGGTCTTTTAAGGATGGATCAAACAATTCCTTGTAATTCAACCTCAACTGGTTTGTGAGCCTTGCGTTTCTATCGGATTTTCTTGGAATTCCAGGGACCCGACTCCCTTTTCTCTCTTTTCTACGTGTTACGAGGAAAATATCTCTGTGGAAAGGGGTAAACCACAACAAACAGAAATGACTACAGGAATCAACTCTATTCCCAAGTGCTATATAAACAAATATGATAGCAAGACAAGATAAAAGGCCTACCTCGTCTAGACGTTCGATGAAGTCCACTGTTGAGCACTTGACCCAAAGAAATACACTTGCAACTAGTCCTCAACAACCAAGAAATGCAAGCATATGGTGATAATATATAATTTTAGCACATTCAATAGCAGAATCCATCAACTTTCATAAAAAATTCACCCATGGAATAATAATTCAAATATTTGCAAGATATCAATTGGATGAGAAAATATTATTTCTATTAAGATATAATCAACATAAGTGAATAAGTTATAGCTTTCCATTTCGGCAAGGATTAGAACCAAGAAACTAAGTTCCTTCCAGCTGGGCCTCCACCACTTAAATCTTCCACCAAAGGCAAGCTCATGTAAGAGAGACAATGAAGTTCTTAGTCATCAAGGGAAGAGCTTGGGGGCTGAACACTGTCTTCAGACTTAAAGGATAAAGGGATGTAGACTTAATGTGAAGTGAATAATTCCTCTAGAGTAACTTTTCTCTCAAAGTTGAATTCTTTCTCCTCTTTTCCATAGCTCGTAATTGGCCCATTTATAGCCTTCAAGTGGAACTGAAGAGCCGAGTCGGAACATTTCCAGTATATGGAAGGCCAAGGATCATTGATCTCCTGTCGTGACATGGAAACCCAACACTATTTATTGATTTTGGGCATAAATCCTGATGTACGTGGGTTGTAGTGGTGCAACCTATGTATACACATGCTATATAGTAGGCAAGGTGCGTATATGTGGAAAACATTGTATTTTTAGCTATGCGATTTACAAAAAGGGATGACAAGTCTGCATAGGGAAATGGAAAAAGACGATCCGTGCAAGATTGCAATGGGTGAGGAAAATATTGCTATAGAAGATGCCCCCTAATGTGTGAGGTCAAAGGAGTATCTGTGATGGTCGAAATACATTACAAAAACCTAGAAGTGGAGTAATGGGGACCCAACTGGAAGAACTAGTTACTCATTACAATCTATACCGACTTTGCATACATGTCTGCTAATTTGAATTACACTGTAGATCCATGTGAAAATATACCAAACAACTGTCTGTGTCCATGAATAGGAAAATACAAATGCGGTTACATGCTAAAGGTTGTCATAGTCACGAATAATGCCCAATAAAACCAGTCTCAAAATCAATCTGAAGATATTTGTATACAATGGAGTACAATCTGATCTCCCATGATCATTGAAGTCACACAGGTACTGGTCCAATGAAAAGGTAGCAACAACTTAGGAAAACTGTGGTTACATACTGATGTCTTCAAGTCTTCTACACAATCGACCAAAGGTGCAAGTCTAGATCGTGTAAATAAAGGAGTTGATGTCAAACACAATGAGACTTCATTTGATTACTGGTCATTGAGGTATACCGTTAACAGACGCGAGACAACCTAATGATGATGAAAGTAGGTATCAAGGCACTGAGTACATTCTTACAAGTGTGAATGAAGGATTCAGGGTTGAACACTTGAAGAATCCATCAATCAGGGGACATTGATGTATTCCCAACTATCAATGGCGAGAGAACCTGCCACTAATGACTGTAAGCCCTTAGGTACTCATAAGACTCTAGGTCTTGTTTCTAGAATAGACGAGATTAAGTGGATGGAAGGAGACTCACTGAAAGGAGAGAATTAAGGAATCTCTCATCATTCAACATGACGTACAAAGTAGGAGCTTGATGATTTGGAGGAAATCAGACGAAGAACATGTTCACAAACCAATGACCCTATGTGTTTTTTGCATGTTCCAAGTGCAAGTGGTACATGGAAAATACCCTCTGAATAGAAACCAATGAGGAAAACTACTGACAAAGGAGAGGAAACCACCAATAAGGCTAATGGAATCCGAGGAACTGCACGAATCCCAATATGTGAATAGATGTCTTGTCGTCGAACATGAGGGGAGCCACCCAGTTAACGACCAATGATGAAATGTCGACTGCTAGGTTCAAGGTTACCTACCAATGAGGAAAGTAGGACTAGGGTGCATAATAGGACTACAACTTCATGTGATTCTAAGACAAACTGATGGTATGGCTGACATGCAAAGTCAAGAGTTATGAGGAATGGGCGACAAAGGTTGATAGACATCCTTTGAACAAGAGCATGAGACATATGGAAGACTCTGGAAGCATAGACTCAATGATGAAACTATGAGATGCAGGAGACATCAATCAAATTCTCCATAAGGACTGGAAGAGTAACCAGTCGGGGGAGTAAACTCTCTGTAACGATGTCAACTTACTAAGGCCATGTTAAACCCAACATTATGATGACAAGTGGACTCAAAACTTTGTGCTCTGTTCAAAGTCAACACGACTGTTGCCAATATAAGATAATATTCCCTTCCTGCCTGTCTTTTTTGTTTTTTCATAGACAAATGAATGCTATGATACAGAGGAGGAAATGAGTGTCACAAATAAAAAAAAACTAGTTCCAGCAGTGGAACATACCTATGCTCAATGAAAGGAGGTGTATGCAGGAGATGGCCACTCGGGGGAATGTTCCCTCCTAGATATTTGGTGTCAAGTTTCAAATGATATAAATGAGTCTTTGCTTGGTTGAGGATGCAAAACTTATGATGCAAATGTTTTATAATGCAAAGAGAGAACTGGTAATAGGCTCAATACTCCAAGCAAGGGCATGATATGAAATCACAAATTAATGCCCAAAAATGTCCTTTTTCCATGATCTTTGTCTACTTGGTTTGGAAAATGGATAAACTTGTACCAAATAGACATCCTTTCAAATCTAATTTATGAGTGTGAAAGAGACAAGTTCACTCGACAATCTTTTTGCTTTTTCAAAACGAGTCGAAAAAGAGCTTAAATCAAACTCGGCTGAGAGTCCTCTAGGTATAGGTCAACATGTTTATGAGTGATAAATGAGGCTCAACATAAAGTCATGTATTATCTATAAGGGACTCCCAGTCCTACGGAAAAATATCCGCATGGGAACCAAATGGTGTAGACGGTCTAACTAGGGTACCCATGTTTGGTAAGTCTCTACCATTTGATAACGATATGTCATATAGAAGATGGAGGTTTTTGTGTCATTAAAAAATGGGTTCATACCTAAGGCATATGAGTGGAAGTTATAGGATAATGCAAATGTGCATGATGGAATGGATACCTATCCTATATGCTGGGTAGCGAAAATATCTATCTATAGTTACGAACGATCAACATAACGCTAAAAACTGCAAGAATTCTTGGTGAAAACTACAAAAACCAACTCAATCCATTTTTATATTAGTCCATTAGGTGAAAATACGATTCGAAACTATGCAAAGTGGGTAAAAATTTCTATAAATAGTAATAAAAACCAAATTTTACTATGTCATTTTGACTTTTTACTCAAATAGTGAAATTTGGACCAAATTACCTTTGATCTTCAACTGGTGATTGCGGGAGAGATGAGTGACAAAATCATAGACCTTCTGGACCAGGTAATTCCTCTTTCCCTCTTCTTCCTTTCTAATGGATTACATTTTGTATTTAGGTTTCAAAAATTGCGTTATTTAAGGCAAAAATTAGGTATTTAGGTGCATGGATGATTTTAGGGGCTAAATTTCGCTCATGGGCTAATTTTCCATGGTTTTTCCAAAAATGAGATTCTCTATTTTAAAAATGATTCACCCAATTTCTATAGGATAAAGTTATTTTACCTTAAAAATCGCCAAAAATTTATAAAAACGATATAAAATCCTTAGAAATTTGAATATTTTTACAAAAATATCGCTAAACATTTATAGTTGGCATATAAAGGATTAGTAAGATTCGCCAAGGTTTATACATTTTAAAATAAATTTCCATTCTTAAAATCATCCCTGTTTAGGTGTACGCAAGCTTCCACTCATCGGGTCGCGTATACGTGAGGTTATAAATGATTGTGTAAAATAAAAACCGCATGTACTCAGCTCTATACATGACTATGAATGTTGCAGACCACGTACAAGTTTGTAAACAAGGTTTTTGATGGTTGCTAACTCAAAATTTGATGCTTCTCTAGCAAGATGGTGCTAGAATGGAGGGAAGGGGAACATGAGGAGGTAGATGCTGCTTAGTAAAGAGATCCAGGGGCCCAAATGGCCTTGAAAATATGCGGGTTGTACAAGTTTTGGGCACTCAAATGGATGAGGGCCCAAGTGAGGTTGCTAGAGTTGCTCATGGATTACTGGGACCCAGACAGTGAAAGATTCAACCTTGATGGGAAACCATTAAGGATTGAAGTCAAGGATATATATTTCTTGACTAAGTTGTCATGTCAGGGTGAGGTGGTGAACCTCAAAGCCCAGGGAGCTAGGAGGGGTATGAATATAGAAGAGTACATAGACACTCACTGCATAGAAGGGAACGAGAAGGTTGGGAGTCAACTCCCCATCCGAGCGATCAACAATCTAAGACTCAAGATTGTTGTCCTGATTTTGAACCAGATCACAGGATCGACTTTGTTGCACTAGCCATATAGGCCTCTCATGTTCTATTATGTAGAGTGTTTGAGACCCACAATGTATGATTGGTGCACCTCACTACTAGCCAATATGAAGAGCTAGTTGACAGAATGCAAACATGGTGGTAAGAGGAATTTCGGGTTTGCTTCCATCTTGTGTAGCGTTTTCTTCAAGCGGGTTATAGGTTTGGGACCTAGAGTTAATATCATTCCTCGAGGACCTCTTGATCCAGCCATGGCATGATGGACTGAGGTGATGAGACGACAGGGGGGAGGTAGGGTTCCCACACCCTACAATGATGATTTCTTTTACTGGTGGAGATGAGAGGTCATTGATTTGGATGAGTACACCTATGCAGGGATCGACTTCAGAGGGGACCCTGACATGAAATTACCACCAGGGACCACCTACGAGGACATAGGTCTATCAAAGTTTTTTAAATATTTCATTTTATTTTTATTTTTGTATAGTTAAACAAAAATGTGTTTGGATGATGCTTAAGTACTAACTAGACATGTATGTGATGCAGAAATGGGTCTGCGATGGCCAGACGGGCTTCCAAAACATCGTCAAAGGCACCAGGGAGATGAGGCGGCGGGAGGAGAAGTAGAGAGAGTCCTTCAAAACATGCACGGAAACTTGGCTCGTTTGACACATAGGATTCTAATGGTTCAGTTAGAGGATCTGCCGGAGGCCATGCAACGACAAGTGGTTGGTGTGCCTAGAGCTTGGGTGTGACTCTTTCAACATCTCACAAACACCATAGATTGTTATCATGACACACATTCGACCCCACATGCGTAGATGTCATGGATTTTTTATTGTCATATGTATATGTGTATTGAGGGTGTTGGCCCCAATTTTGTACTATAAACATCATATTTTTTTGAAATATATATAAAACATGGATCTTCGGCTTTACTTATATTACACTGTGTACATTGATGAGAATGTTTTCTTTTCTTTAGTTATGTGACAAATGCCAATCTAAAACTTAATTAGCATAAGCATCATATACATAATTAGAACTCCTAGATATGTGATGATAAGTAATAAAATCAAATTGTCGTTCCAAAAAATGTACCCGTAGGAATCATCAGAGTAACGTAGGGTCGCGCACACGGTAACCTCCATTCAACTGACATACTACTAACTGGTAATCTAGGTGAACTTCTAAAGAGAGAATACCATGTAAAATGGCATCGCACAAAAGTTCTATAACGATGCTATATTTGGCCACATTATTCGTGGATGGCCCTAGGCATACGCCACCTGAAGACACCAGTAGACCCTTGGGTGAGTAAATAACCCAAGTGGAGGAAGCCAAGTTCCATGTATAATGATTGGCTCCATCTGTGAATCCTAAGTAGACCGAAGACTCCATTGACATCTTCCAACCAAGGGAAAACTCGATAATCGATATGAAGACAAAAATAAAGGGAAAAGATATATACACTAAATTACATTAGTATACAAAGAGTTACGCCCAACCTTGGGGCTCAGGCGTAATATATTTTCAAGTAGAGCCCATTCCTAGACTCAACTAGCGTGTTCCCTTCATAATATTCTAATTCATAGGTTCCTTTTCCTAAGACACATCACATGATATAGGTACCATGCCACATGGGTTTGAACTTGCCTTCGCCCAACGGTTCTTTGGCTTGATGATATATGAGGACCAAGTCACCCTCAGCGTACAACCGAGGATAGACAGACTTATCATATTGGACCTTGACACATATTTTATTCACTTCGATAGTGATCCAAATTTTATGAGAAGAACACAATGACTACAGATTATTAACAGGTGCTTAACAAAAAATAATAGAGATACAATAAAACTGGTTTTCTATTCAATAAGGAAATAAGTTGAAACTATAAAATGCAGTGGAAACAAGCTTGCTGGAATGGTGGCAGCTTCTCTGAGAAAAGATGTGATGACTGTGCTCATTCACAAGAAGATGATTACAATGAGGCTCTCAAGGAATTTTTACAATAAACAGGAATTCCCAAAACCCTATACATCCAAAAAACTAACCCTAGGAGATGAAGCGCCAAAAGTCATGTGGGCCCTGTTTGGGTAAGTTAGTACATCAACTTCCCGAGGTCGTAACTTTTGCATATGATCTCCATTTTAGGCGTATGATAGCCTGTTTGAAAGGTATCATCGAGTAGATTCATTTTTGGGGCTCAAATATTCTTTCGATTATCATTTTGAAGATATATCCCCAAAAAATTTCATTTAGGCTCTCAAAATGGTTCCAGAAGTTAAAACTGCTGAAAATAGTAAATTGCCAAAATTGTCAGAAAACTGTTTTGAGCCAGTTGGAAAAGGTGGGTGGACACTGATATCCACTTGGATCAATCCTCCCTCCTTCAGAAGCAATGGTATCCATTTCATTGAGTTCCCCCATCATATGAGGAAATTTCTGTTGAATTTGGTCCCAAGTGAGCCACTTTCCTTGGTGCAGGAGCTACCTTGCTTTAACGACTTGATAAAGCTAGATCCTTTGCTGTCGAGTGCCCTTGATTTATGTGTCCAAAATATAATCATTGGATTCCTATTTTATGCAGTTTAGGTTGAGCTCTGTTGGTGTCAGTTGCTCTGCTACGTTTGAGGTGTCCAATAATGGTGGGCAATAAGGGCGAAGGAGATCCACGTTGAACACTGGGTGCAGGCCAAGGAAAGGAGGAATGTTGAGCTCAAAAGCATTATCCCCCATGGCCTTGGTGATGGTGTGAAACCCATAACAGAGTGGGCGAGGCTTCCGATGGGGTCCTGTAAGGAGTTCTTTCTGTAAGTGAAACCAAACTTTGTTGCCCACCTGAAAATTATGTGGCACCTGATGTTGATCATGGAGCTACTTGTACTTGTCATTGGAATTCTGTAGGATATCCTGAACCTGTTAGCGGATGTGCTAGATCCTTTCAATGAACCAGGTGGCTTTTTCAGCTTCAGTTGGAGCAGGAGATGATTCGGTCGAGGTGACCGCAAGGGGAAGTGCAACATCTATGGGACCCAATGGTTGGAATCCTAACCCCACCTGAAAGGGGTTATGTCTAGTTGAGCTATGGAGGGATTGGTTGTAGCTATGTTGGACATAGGGAAGGCTCTCATCCCATGTGTGAGGGCGCTTTGAATTATACATGTGAAGGATATTCACAATCATTCGATTGATGACCTTGGTTTGGCCATGTGTCTGGGGGTGGAAGGCCATGGATTTGGTGAGCTTGGTGTCCAACAGTGACCAAAGGCTCGACCAGAATGTGAGAAATAAACTATCCTGATCTGAGACAATGGTGTTAGGCTGCTAAATTGAAGATTTGAATGACTTGAAACACTAAATTGTCAAACCAGGGTTGGTAAACTTTGAGCTACTACACTGTATGTGCGGGTAAGGCTCTAATCGCTTTCTGAATGCTATCCTTAGAAGAAAACACAAACTCACTCTGAGAACTTGAATCCTAATGATTATCCTAAAACTCAGCATTTCCTATTTAAGTCATTAACAGAAAACGGTCCTATGCTTTAAATGATGGTGCTTCTATTTCCATGCAGAAGTGTGATTTCACAAGATTATTCCACCACTACTTTTAATCATCTACCATCACTATTTCGATTCAAGCCATGACAAAAAGTATTTCCTGAAATTATTTTAATCTAAACACTGAAAAAAAATATAACTCTGTCTACAGGAAGGATAAAGAACTGCTCTACTTACCCTACTGGTACCGAAAGCTTCCTCTGATTTAACTGTAATCTAACTATTCTAATTAAGCGGGGTAACTAACTATCTGACAAAGCAAAGTTCATTCCAATTTTAAGTGATATTCGAATTGAAAACCAGAGACTAATCAAACATAGTTCAAGTTCCAAACCCTATAGGCATCAGTCATGCATTCAATACTCATCAACGTAAAAGATAATAGTATGCCGGAACGATTCAGTTGAAGAATAAATAAACACGATTTTGAACGAGTTAATTCTGAAACTTTAAGCTATCATGTAAGCAAACACTAACACACTGAAATAACTAAATCTATGACAGAGTAAAGCAGTGACTTGCACCTGTTTGGTGGGCCCAACCAAACAACACAAACGCTGTAAGGAATAACCAAAACCAACTATATCATTCTATGCAAACATTGTATAATCTTTACGTTCCATTAACAGAGAAATGGCTCAAATCGTATAACAGTCCAGTAACATGACGCAACAACAGTTTATATTCAGAAATGTGTGTTCATAACATAACATAGTCCAACCGTCTATTAGGAGTGACCTCCTGGTTATATATAAATCCTTCTCATAACAGTCTAAAGAAAAATACATAAAGACAAACGGATCCCCAATCCGAAAATAGCTTGGAATCGATTTTAAAATGGTCTTCACATCTTCGTGACACGTAGTGTCACGAAGTGTGAACGATGAAGAATTAACGACTCAGTTTTCATTATGCCTTCAATCATCCTGTGAGCGGTAACTCCATCTGTCATGTGAATCTCTCTGTCTCCCATTCTGACCATAACGCACAGATCTTGAGCGGCTTCATTGGTATCTCCACGGGGTACGAGTCGGTACCTAGTACTGGCAATCCTGTTCCAAAAATAGAAGTGGTACCTAAACCAAGCGACATTAGTTCCAATATCAATTTAAAGCATCAAAATGCATAAAAATAGCTTGAAACGTAAAGATACCTTAAGTAGCCCCATTGAATGGTAGGGGGATGTCAATTATGTCAAAACAAGGCCAAAAGGGGTGGTACTGGGTATAGAGATGGAGGTCTTTGTGATATAGTATAGGCAAAAACATGATCAAAACTGGAGACCAACAAGCCCCCAAACTGAAGTCTTTGCCTGTCCTCAGGCAACAAAAAGCCAAAGACTGGTAGCAATCAGAGGGTTGCAGCGGCTGCAACCAGCATTTGTAGCCTCTCCTATTTCTTCAGATTCCTGACTTCTTTCTTGAGGAMTCTGTTGATTATAACATGCTTTCTGGCAGTCCTCTGAAGTTGCCTGTTCCTTTTGAAAATATCCTTATTCCTCTGCTTTAACCTTTCAATTTTGGACAAGAGGTGAGTTACCCTGAGTTTCATGAGTTCATTCTTAGTTTTAATATGTCTATCCAATACAATGTACTCATGCAAATTCTCCCTCAATCTGTTATTCTTGCTTTCTAGTTTTGCCACCATTGGTTTTAAGGATCGACTAGAGGAAATATCACAGTGAGTTTCAAATGTTTGCTCTTGTTCTCGCTGTGCTTGAGGGCTAGACGCATGAGTAAATTCGTCTGGACTTTGAACCGAGGTGTGAACTCTATCGGAGTCATGATTTGGACTGAGTTCAGAAGTGAACTCATCTAGGATGCGTTCATAAGTGTCAACTGGATCAAAATGATGATCTGGACTGAGTTCAGGAGTGAACTCATGTGGGCTTCATTCATAGGTGTCAATTGGACTAGGTCCAGGAGTGGATTCTCTTTGCATCTGAACAGGGGTACCGGTTGGTGCTTGAATTGACTCATTCTGCACAATTCCTTTGGGCGTAGTAGCCTACCGATTTGTTTTACGGTTTTTTCGGATGAGTTGGGATAGAGTCCAGGTCATTTCGGAGGGCTCTGGAGCCTCTTCGTGACCATCCATACTTTCCAATCTCTCTTGTGGAGGGTAACTCGACACCGAGTTGTCCATTCCTGACAATATGCTTTTACATTTTCTTT
This sequence comes from Picea mariana, assembly GCA_032191745.1. Taxonomy (NCBI): domain Eukaryota; kingdom Viridiplantae; phylum Streptophyta; class Pinopsida; order Pinales; family Pinaceae; genus Picea; species Picea mariana. The sequence goes on from JASDQU010101101.1 coordinate 396,146, forward strand.
TCGGATTCCTCCGAGGCTTGTCAGTCGATTCTGCTAGTTTCTCCACATCAATTACGTTCTCAGCAGCTAGGGGAGAACTCGGGATTTCAATGTTTTCCCCTGTAGGTGTGGCGTCCTTCCCAGTTTCAGTATTGGTTTCTACTTCGTCATCAATTGGAGGTTCTGGATCAGGGTCTCCAACATAGTCTTTAGTCAGGTTTTTGACCTTCTTTTTCCTGGAGTTCAACTTTCTGTGTGGGGGAGCGGGCTTCACACTCCTATATTTAGGTTGGGCACCGGCGAGGGTTTTTACAGTGAATAGGTCCCACATTTCTTGCTTCTTCTCCAGTGCATATTTAATCAATATTTTAACTAAACCAAAGTGAAATAAACTCCCTCGAAACTCATTAGCCCTTTAGACCTGTTCGGCCATCCTTTTTAAACCTTTTAACAAAAAGAAAGGTATGTTTAACAGAGTACCTGTGAAGTGTAACAGAAGTCGAGCATGGTAGGGGAATATGATGGTATATCGACCCTCACACGTAAGGTAACACTGGAGGATGGCCAACAATTGAGCCCACTGTCGTTCCAGCCAAGACCGCGATGTTCCCTCGGACCATTGTGTTCCCCGGTACTGAGGTTTCAACAACTGTGTACAGAGCATTTTATCAACCGGCTACCCCTTTGTCCATCTTTGGCCTATGGTGGGCAATTGAATTGCCTCTGAAATGAACTTCTCCATGACCTCGAATTTGAGCTCGCCCACTTTGGTGGATCCACCCTCAAAATGCAGAGAAAACTGGAGCGTGATTGCATCGTTATATCCATCAAACTTCTTCAAAAATGACTCCCACCCCGCTTGCTTAAAAATATCTCTGGTTGCCTCATATTCCGGAAGGGATTCCAAGTCGGCGTATGTTTCTGGTTCGTGGCGATTCGCTACCATGGCTCTACTTGGTATCACAGGGGAAGTCTATCGGTGGCAGCAAAGGTTGGATGAGGGCGACAAAGGGAGAGAATGTGATGGAGAATGGAATCGGGAAGAAAATCATATGAAAATATTTGAATTGTCATGGAGATGGATAGGGTGTCGGAACATGATGAAAGTCATACGAGGGTGTAGAGTTATCATATCCATGTCAAATCGAACTCAGTTTCGGTAATGTGGTGTTTTTTATGACATGAAATGTCATGGTAGGTTAGTTCGTTAGGTACAGGTCATGGAAATGATGGAACGTTATGGAGTAATCAAGGCACCCTTAGTTCAAACTTATTAGTATGCAAATTAATACAATAAATCAATATGAACTAAACACACCTGAGTTACATTACCTCTCCCCATCGGTATGCAAGTCTTGCTGTGGAAATTTCTTTTGAAGTTAAGTCTGGATTTGAAGGGCGCGAAAATTGTAGCTGCTCTGATATTTATGATGAACCTGTAACTGATGAACTCTGTGCTGGTACTGACTGGTACTAATGGAACACTCAGGAATCTGCAGAAGAGTTTGAACAAATAATACCGTTCTGAGAAAAACTTCCTGTGTATAACAACAGATTATTTGAGGAGGACCCCTGAACCTGGCTTTTGTTCTGGCCTGCAAAGGATCAACTGAAATCATGTCTTCAACAACTTCAAAGCTTCACCCATGGTACAAGTCTAATTTGTGTGAATAGATGTTCTGGAGTCGAACACAAACATAAATCATCGGATTACCAGCCATTAACAAATGCTGTTAACCGATGCGAGATTACCCACCTGTGATGTCAATGGGCCTCAAGGTACCTACAACACATCCTAGCAGGTACGAATAAAGGTGTTGGTGTCAAGTCACCTGTAGGATCTATCAACCAAGAGAAATTGGTGTATTCCCATGGCTGTTAGCAAAGACATCTGCCATTAAGGCATGCAGAGTCCAGGGTGCTAAATAATCTCTAACCTCTGCTCCAGATAAGGTGCTGATGTTGATGGAGTGAGATTTGTTGGAAGGTGGATCTTGACGTAAAATACATCATCCAACACTAGTGCAGATAAAAATTTTGCAGACATAACTTTTTGAACAGTAATCACCTGCTTGTGGATTTTATGAGCCCAAGCTAGTTCATGCTCATTGCTTCCTCATATTTGGAGAGTCTGAGGAAATGTCAAAAGAAGACTCTAAGGGGGTTTCTTTCCCATAATAATTCACCAGGTCTGGTAAAGAATAATCCTTCATGATAAATGCCCCTTTCATATTTTAATGAGCAAACAAAGGGAGCAAACAAGCTCGAATTTATTTGTTTCAAAACAAGTTAGTCATATTGATAAGAAAATCTCATGAAATAAAACAGTCTTACCTTTTTACCTGTTGTGAGTTCAGTTCTGCACTTGTTCTGAGAAGCCTGTAAAACTGAAAACAACACATCAACACATCCAAGAGAAAGAAAGAAAAAAGAAATAAATGTTTTTTTCTTTTTATATTATTTGATTTTATTTTTTTTTCTGTTAAAAATTTATTATTTACAGAGTGTTTAAAACAGTATGAATGATCAAAGATTAGTAGGAGGAGAAGACTCTTCCCCTACTATCTTTAGTTCTGTCTGCTTGGCCACTTCCTGCAAGAAGTCATCTTTTGACAAAGGCTTGTTGTACACTTTCAATCGATGTCCATTCACTACAAAGGAGTTCTGAGAATTATCTATGGTNTGATCAAAGATCAGTAGGAGGAGAAGACTCTTCCCCTACTATCTTTAGTTCTGTCTGCTTGGCCACTTCCTGCAAGAAGTCATCTTTTGACAAAGGCTTGTTGTACACTTTCAATCGATGTCCATTCACTACAAAGGAGTTCTGAGAATTATCTATGGTGTTAATCCTGACAGAACCATTATCAAAAACAGTTTCTACTTCATAGGTCCCAACCATCTCGTTGTAAGTTTCCCTTTGAAAGTTTTGTATTTGGAATCGAAAAGTAATGCCCAATCCCTTGGTTGAAAATGCTTTTTCTTGATATACTTGTCATGCCATTTGCTGCGTTGGCTTTGCACAAGGATAGTCCTTTGAAGAGAATCCTGCCTCATCTCTCCCAATTCATTAAGTTGCATGACTCTCTGTTTCTGTGCTTCACTCAAATCCAACCCCAGTTCTGCTGCTAGGCGGAATGTATGGATTTGGAATTCTATGGGTAGGAGAATTTGTTTACCAAATACCAACTCGTAAGGAGTATGACCAGTGGTATTTCTCCATGTAGTCCTGTATGCCCATAAAGCCTCTGGAAGTCTATCTGCCCAATCTTTATGATGTAAGTGTATGGTCTTGGTCAGGATGGCTTCTAGAACTTTATTGGTAGATTCCACTTGCCCATTGGCTTGTGGATGGTATGGAGAGGACTTACAGTGTTTGATCCCATATTTGTTTGTGAGTTCTTTCATCAGTTTGGAAGTAAATTGAGCACCTTGGTCTGTGAAAATTTCTCGTGGAACACTGAAGCAGGTGAAGATCTCTTTGTACATAAACTCAATCACTGATCTCTCAGTTTCTTGATATAGGGCCTTCGCCTCTACCCACTTGGTCACAAAATCTGTGCACACCAAGATATACTTCTTCTTTCTTGACATTGGAGCAATTGGCCCTACAAAATCTAGTGCCCATTTATCGAATGGTTCAATTACAACTTGTGTTTGTAAGGGCATCTCGTCTACTGCAGTGGGCCTTCCCATCCTTTGAAAACTGTCACAACTTCTCACATATTTCGTTGCATCCTTGAACAGTGTCGACCAATAGTATCCTGATTGCAAAACTTTGTATGCTGTTCTTTTGTCAGAGAAATGTCCTCCACATGGCCCATCATGACATGCCTGGAAGATCTCGGGAATTTCATCTTCCCGGACACATCTCCTAATAATCATGTCAGGACTTGTATAGAAGAGATCACTTCCCACGCAAGAATAGTAAGCACTTTGTTGGATAATTCTTTTCTTTTGTGGAGGTGATAAGTGAGATGGTAATCTTCCTGCAGCTAAGTAATTTGTTGTATCTGCAAACCAAGGGGTCTTGGCATCTACTGCAAACAAATTTTCATCAGGGAAGTTATCGTCCACTGGGGTATCAGTGCTATCTTGGGAAATCCAAGAAAGAAAATCTGCAACTACATTCTCTTTCCCTGGCCGATCAACGATGGTAATGTTGAATTCTTGAAGCAGCAAAAGCCATCGGGTGATTCTACCAGTAGTGACTGGTTTGTTCATCAAGAACCTGATTGCAAAGTGGTCAGTGTGTACAAAAACCTCATATCCAGTAATGTAGTGACGAAATTTGTTGATGGAATGAACTACTGCTAAGAATTATTTCTCTGTTACTGTGTAGTTCAATTCAGGGGGGGTCAAGTTCTTGCTGGTAAAGTAGATTGCATAATTCTGTTGGTTCTCCTTTTGCTCAAGCACTCCTTTTAAAGCAGTGTCTGAGGCATCAGTTGAGATGTGGAAAGGAAGGGACCAATTTGGCCCTCTAAGGATAGGTGCCATAGACAGTTTTTCTTTTAAATCCTCAAAAGCACTCTGACAATTATCATCCCAACAAAATTATGTATCCTTTTTCAGCAGTTTAAACATGGGGATGGCTACTTTTGTGAAGTTTTCGATAAATCGTCGGTAATAACCAGCATGCACCAAAAAGCTTCTCACATCTTTCTGGGTTTTTGGAGAGGGAATATTAGCTATCACTTCAATTTTGGCTGGGTCTACTTTGATTCCTTCGGCAGACAGATGGTGACCCAACCCAATCCCTTCAGTTAAGAGCATTTTGCATTTTTCATGGCTGAGGGATAGATTTGATTCTTGGTAGCGAAGCAGGACTTTCTCCAAGTTACTCAAGGCTTCTTCGAAGGTGTTACCATAGACAGTAAAATCATCCATGTAAACCTCCACACAGTCATGAATCAAGTCAGCAAAAACACCAAGGACAACCCTATGAAATGTCGCAGGAGCGTTACATAATCCAAAAGGCAGCACTTTATAGGCATCAGTGCCCCAAGGACATGTGAATGTTGTCTTTTCCTGGTCTTCAGGAGCAATCTGAATTTGGTTGTACCCACTATATCCATCAAGGAAAGACAAATATCTTTTTCCAGCCAAAGTGTGCAAAACCTAATCTATGAAGGGTAAAGGAAAATAGCCTTTCAGGGTTTCCTTGTTCAACTCCCTAAAATCTACACACATCCTCCATTTTCCTGTCATCTTCTTGGGTACCACAACAAGAGGTGAAACCCATTTGCTGTCAGAAATTGGATAGATGAATCCAACATTTAACAGTTTCTGTAATTCTTCTTTTACAAAGTCTTTTAGGATTGGATTCATGCGTCTCTATGGCTGTCTTACTGGGGTTATCCCTGGTTGGATATAGATGTGGTGAATGCAGGTGTCAGGGTGTACCCCCCTCATATCAGTGTATTCCCAAGCAAAAGCCCCTGACTGTTCTTTTAAAACTTTTGTCAACTGTTCCTGTTGTCTGAGACTCAATTCAGAGTTGATGTATAGACATCTACCTAGACTAAGTTCTACTGGAATGGTATGTGGTCCTGAGTGTTCAGAAACAGTGAAAACCAAGGCTGGTGAAAATGAGGAAAACAACTCACTTCGTTCCTGAAACTCCTCTCTGAAAATCTGATCATATTGCAGATAGGTCTGTGGGAATTCAACATTTTATGTCACAAAAAGAAATTGACTTAAAATGTCATCCTCTGTGGGTTCTTGCAGTGCATGGATCTCATCAACAGAGAATAAAGATTCCTCATCCTCATTCTCAAAATAAGGACACTTCAACCAACATAATTCCTCTGTAACAGGCTGGGCAGGTGGAAACAGAGTAAGTTTCTATGAAGAAATACCATTTGAGATAAACATATCTCCACCTCGACATCCTATGAAAGCGTTGGCTGTGGCCAACCAAGGTCTCCCTAAAATGATTGGATGGCCTTTTGTGGGGTCCTTTGAATGAATAATCATGAATTCAACAGGATATTCCCATGAAGCCAAAGTCACAAGGATGTCATCAAGAACTCCAGCAGGTTTTATAGTGGTTCTATCAGCCAGTTCAAGTACTGTAGGAGTAGGGCACAGAAATTGATCTAATTGTAACAGTTCCACTGTGTTGCTGGTCATGATATTAATGGCTGCACCGAAATCAACCAAAGTATTACCAATAGACACATTGTTTATGGTCACTAAAACTATTGGATTCCCTAGGTTGGCATACTTTACAATTTTAGGTGTTTCAGAAATATAATTTGATAGCTGTCCTACTAGATGTATTGTGGGTGGATCTTTCAGTTTTCGACCTGGTTTCTTAATGCAAAGTTCTTTGATGGTTTTGGCATAGATGGGAACATATTTGATGGCCTGTAATAATGGAATCTTAACACAAACATTTCTCAGTTCAGTCATGATGTCAAACTCAGATTGCACAATTGGTTTTTCAATGAGCAGCCTTTCAGGAAAAGGAGGTGTTTGGGGGACCTGAGTTTGTGTACTCTGCTGTGATTTAGATTTTTTCTGTTTTGGAATGATAACATCTTTCAAGGGTGTCTCTGTTGTTGGGTGTTTTTACCCTACGGACTAGTAAGCTAGGGTTCTAAGCCTACATGCAGATCATGACCCTTCAGATTTAATCTTTATCCTTCTACCCAAAACCTCAACCCCTTTTCTCAGGCAAACACAGTAAGAATGAACTAACCTTATTTTCCGAAGGTTGAAGTAGATCC
>JASDQU010101101.1:402955-437450 GCA_032191745.1 Picea mariana
AAGCCATGACAAAAAGTATTTCCTGAAATTATTTTAATCTAAACACTGAAAACAAATCTAACTCTGTCTACAGGAAGGATAAAGAACTGCTCTACTTACCCTACTGGTACCGGAAGCTTCCTCTGATTTAACTGTAATCTAACTATTCTAATTAAGTGGGGTAACTAACTATCTGGCAAAGCAAAGTTCATTCCAATTCTAAGTGATATTCGAATTGAAAACCAGAGACTGATCAAACATAGTTCAAGTTCCAAACCCTACAGGCATCAGTCATGCGTTCAATACTCATCAACGTAAAAGATAACAGTATGCCGGAACGATTCGATTGAAGAATAAATAAACACGATTTTGAACGAGTTAATTCTGAAACTTTAAGCTATCATGTAAGCAAACACTAACACACTGAAATAGCTAAATCTATGACAGAGTAAAGCAGCGACTTGCACCTGTTTGGCGGGCCCAACCAAACGACACAAACGCTGTAAGGAATAACTAGAACCAACTATATCATTCTATGAAAACATTGTATAATATTTATGTTCCATTAACAGAGAAATAGCTCAAATCGTATAACCGTCCAGTAACATGACGCAGCAACAGTTTATATTCAGAAATGTGTGTTCATAACATAACATAGTCCAACCGTCTATTAGGAGTGACCTCCTGGTTATATATAAATCCTTCTCATAACAGTCTAAAGCAAAATACATAAAGACAAACGGATCCCCGATCCGAAAATAGCTTGGAATCGATTTTAAAACGGTCTTCACATCTTCGTGACACGTAGTGTCACGAAGTGTGAACAATGAAGAATTAATGACTCAGTTTTCATTATGCCTTCAATCATCCTGTGAGCGGTAACTCCATCTGTCATGTGAATCTCTCTGTCTCCCATTCTGACCATAACGCACAGATCTTGAGCGGCTTCATTAGTATCTCCATGGGGTACGAGTCGGTACCTGGTACTGGCAATCCTGTTCCAAAAATAGAAGTGGTACCTAACCCAAGCGACATTAGTTCCAATATCAATTTAAAGCATCAAAATGCATAAAAATAGCTTGAAACGTAGAGATACCTTAAGTAGCCCCATTGAATGGTAGGGGGATGTCAATTATGTCAAAACAAGGCCAAAAGGGGTGGTACTGGGTATAGAGATGGAGGTCTTTGTGATATAGTATAGGCAAAAACATGATCAAAACTGGAGACCAACAAATGGTTTGTGGGATTCAAAAATTTACCCAGACTCGTTCAAAGAAGATCTTGGTAGATGCCTCTGCTGTGATGTTCTTCTTGCAGGCAACCAGAATCGCCATCTTAGAAAAGAGATCAACAAACAAAAAAACACAGTCATTTCTACACTTGGTGGATGGGAGGCCTGACATGTAGTCCATTGAGATGGATTCCCATGGCTTGTTAGGAGTAGGAAGAGGGGTATACAAGCCCTATTTCTTAGTGGTTGATTTGGCAATAGCGTAGGCAGTGAAAGAACTGATATACTTGCTGACCTCCCATCGAAGTTTCGGCCAGTAGAATTGTTTCTGTAGCATCGCCACTGTCTTTTTGACACCGAAGTGTCCTACCACCTGACTGTAGTGGGCTTCCCATATCAGCTTCGCTTGCTCACTTGGTGGAACACAGATATGGCCTAGATGACACAACAACCCATCCTGAAGATGGAAATTATCGACAACTGCATTTGCACCCAACATTTGGTAGATGGTGGCAAAGTCCGGTTCTGTCTCATAGAGTTGGGGCCATTCATAGGTCTCATGGACACAAGAGTCTAGCACCATGGTGAGTGTCACAACTGGAGGTCTGCTGAGGCAATTAATGATTCGATTGGTGCTTCCTGTTTTATACTTGATGTTGAGGTGGAATTGATGCAAGTATGTGGACCAATTTTGATGGCGATCATTCTGCAATTTTCCTTATGTCTGCATGAATTGCAGTGGCTTATGATCAATGTGGATGACTATCTCCTTCCCAAGAATGTAATGTCTCCACTGGAGACAGGATTTCACAATGGAGTATGTTTCTTTGTCATAAGTAGGGTACTTACAGACAACATCTAATAGTGTCTCACTATGATAGGCCACGGGGTGGCCATGCTGAGTGAGAATGGTGCCCACCGCATAGTCTGAAGCATATGTCTCGATATCAAAGAGATTTTTTAGGTCCGGTAGTGAATGTACTAGGGATTAGTACAAGCGCTACTTCAAATAGTCCAACACTTATTTTTGGGACTGAACCCACGCAAATTTCACCTTACCACCACCCTTGGTTATTTGGCTAAGGGTCCATGCAATATGGGAGAATCCCAACATGAACTTGTGGTAGAAATTGGGAAGGCCCAAGATGCTCCAAAGATCAATGAGTGTGGTTGGGGCTGGTCAGTCATAGATGATTTGGATCTTGGCTGGATCCACATGTATGCCATGTTGATCAATTATGTATCCCAGGTAATGGACCCTGTCCATGCCGAAGGATCATTTTTTCAAGTTGGCATATATCTTGTGCTACCGCAGGGTGTGCAGAACTTGCTGATTATGCTGTAAGTGTTCGGCCCAAGTGTTTTTATAAACGAGAATTTCATCTAGATACACCACTACAAAAGTATTGGTGAATGGTTGTAGGATATCGTCCATCATCCTCATGAAAGTGGCTGGAGCATTTGTCAAACCAAAGGGCATGACCAACCATTCAAAAAGGACTTCCTTTGACTTGAAGGTGGTTTTCCATACATCTTTTTGTTCTATCAGGACCTGGTGGTAGCCAGACTTCAGATCAATCTTACTGAAGTATTTGGCCCCTGTGAGTTGATCAAGGAGGTCATTGATTAGGGGAATCGGGTACTAGTTTCTGACTGTGATTTTATTCAGAGCTCAGTAATCAATGTAGAGTCGCCAGGTTCCATATTTATTTTGTACCAGCATGATTGGGCTCCCATAAGGTGATGAGATGGGATGGATGTGCCCCTTTTGGAGCAGTTCTTGGATCTATCGCTTGATATAATCATTCTCTAATAGAGAGCGATGATAGATTGGCCCATTGGGAAGTGATGCATGGGGGGTCAGATCGATGGGGTGGTTGACCTGGTAGTGCAAAGGTACCCTGGTAGGTGAGGAGAATATATCTGAGTATTCTTTTAGGACCTTGTCTACTTGCTTCTGTTGTGTGGAGAGGTTGACCACAGAGACCCTGGACATGGCTGTGATCTTTTGCTTATTCTAAGAGTGAATCACGAACAATAAAAACTTCCCCGTATGAGAGATTACCTTCCTGCATTTCTTAGCAAAGATCAAGGAAATAACATTAGGTGGGACTGCCTTGGGTATCTTGTACAATTTCTTGTTCAAAGTAATAATAACACTACGAGGCCTAGACTCATATACAACATGAAGTTTCCATAAATAAGGTTGGACCAAAAGAACATCACAAACTTCGAGAGGAGAAACATCACACAATACCTTGTCTTTGAAGGGCTTGATGTCGTATGATAGTCGATGCTGTTGGCTGATGAAAAGATCGCTTCCTTGGTGGAGCCCATCCAATGGTGTAGGGTTGTGGGTGCAGTGTTGTCGACAGGGCTAGCCGCTTGACGACCTCTGCTGAGATGAGGTTCTTTTGGCTACCGCTATCCATGATGAAGTGCAACGGGGTGCCTTTTACCCACATCTATGAATGGAAGAGGCGTTCTCCTTCTTCTGGCTCATCTGGTTCACCAGGTTGGAGCTTGGTGGTAGCAACGGTGGAACTGGGTTTCGAATCAATGATCCTTCTTCCCCTTTCTGGTTTTGGCTCAGAGTCTGAACCCGCATCTGATTAAGAGGCTTTCACTTTGGTCACTAGCGTTAAGATCGACTCCACACCATTTACTAACTGGAAAGGAAAAAATCTGGTGGTAGTCTTAACCGAGGTTCGGTATGCCCAGAGTGCGGGATATAACATAATGTCCTAGTCATATTTGTTTTGGCTGAATTGTTTTTGCAAAATGGTCTTGAGAGACTTGTCGATGACCTCTACATGTCCATTCACCTGGGGATAGAAAGGGGAATAATGACCATGCTTAAACCACAAATTATATGCTAGCTCTGCCATCATTTCATTATGAAAGTGACTGCCATGATCAGTGACAATCTCACTCGGGATACCAAATTTGGCAATAATTTGATTGAATACGAAGAGGGTGACAGTATTCTCATTGGATTTAACTATAGGCATGGCCTCAACCCAATTAGTAAAGTTGTCTATGACCATGATAATGTGTTGTTTCCCCCAGCCTAATTTGGGTTGCAATATACAAAGTCCACCCACACTTGGTGAAGGGACTGACGATAATGACTGGATGGAGAGGGGATGGATGCGAATGCATTTTTCGAGTGAACACCTGGAAGGGGTGACACTTCTTAACCACTTCAATGAAATCTTTAAAGATATAAGGCCATAAATAACTAGCTCACAAAATTTCTGGGCTGTCGCAAGCCTGGATAGATGACCACCACAAGCCCCACTTGTGGCAATCATTAAGAACTGACTTGGCCTCCTCATGAGTTAAAAAATGACATAGGATATTGTCTATTCCTCAGTGATACAAAGTGTCACCGATGATTGGACAAGGATGTTATTCATGTTATTTAATAGTGGGATGTTATTCAATCGTGGTAAGTTGGATATTAACTCTGCAAAGACTAGTGATTTCTTAGATTTCACAGAAGCAAAATCGAGATCGAATTCTTGTAAAATGACAATCCATTTATTGTATTTTCCCCCTATGATACGCCTAGTAAGGACATATTGCAATGGATTGACATCGAAAACCATAGTAGTTTTGCAAAGAAATATATAATGGCGTAATCGTTGGACTGCGTGAACAAAAACCAAAGATAGATTTTCAATGGGAGAATATTTGAGCTCAAGACTGACTAGGTTTCGGCTAAGATAGTAGATGGCATTTTCACGGAGCTCATCATCCTCCTGAACCAAAACCATACCAATTGTCTCTTATAACGTAGCAACATAAAGCAAGTAATCCCTACTGTAGTCAGGACACTTCAGCAAAGGCGTCGATACCAAGGATTTCTTCAAAGAATCAAAGGATTCCTAGGCCCACTCATCTCAGATAAAAGGGGTGTCCTTCAAAAGACACATGAAAAACTTAGTAATATTGTGATGTTTTACTATAAATCGACACAAAAAGTTATCTTTCCCCTGTAAACCTTGAATTTGTCGAATAGTGCGAGGGGGAGGCAATCAAAGTATTTCCTCAACCTTTAATGAATCTACCATGATCCATGTCTCAGAGACTAAAAATCCCAAAAGACATCCAAACCTAACGCAAAATATGCACTTATGAGAGTTTAACCGAATTCTATAATGGTGACATCTTTCAAAAACTAGCCAAAGGTGCTTAGGATGATCCACTCTCTTATGAGAGTGAGCAGCAAGATTGTCAAGATAAGATTTGACTATATTCTTAAGATCGTGGAATGCGAAGGTCATGGCACGTTGGAAGGTTTCTCTGACATTTTTAAGGCTGAAAGGAATTTTCCGATATGCGAAAGTACCGGAAGAAAAAATAAATGCCATCTTATGTTGATCCCCAGGTTTAATTTAAATTTGGTTATACCCTGAAAATCCATCCATAAAGAAAAAACCTCGCTCCCCGCACACTCGTCGAGAATCTGATCGATGAAAGGTATCATGAAGTTATATTTAGGACATGCTTTGTTTAGGTCATGAAATTCCATGCATACACAGATGGTTCCTTGCTTCTTATTCACATGAACGATATTGGATACCCATTCAGTCAAGGGAATCGGGTAGATAAATCTAGCATTAAGAGTTTCTCTACCTCTGCCTTAATAGTAAGGGCCTTTCAGGGATTGGCAGCTCTAAGATGTTGTCGAACATGATTAACATCCATGTAATTTTTAATATCATGTTCAAAAATTTGAGGGTCAACTCCTGGCATCTCTTCATATGACCAAGAAAATACATCTCAGAATTCCTTGAAGAGTTCAGTGTAGATTAGGATTTCTTCTGGCGAACAATTTGCACCGACGTGTACATTTTCAATCTTGCTAGGGGTACGAGAGTTATCGATCAGGATGGTAGGTGATATACTCGCCATATTTCCTTTGGCATAAATTTTGTGCATATCAAGCAGAACTACGACATGACCAACTATCTCACTTAGTGTAGATCGAAATTCATCTTGTTCGATTCTAGCAAGCTCTGGGAGAAAATAAGAGCAATGATGGATATCATCCAAAGTTTTGTTAGAACCATTCATGGCTTCGATGATATCTTCATTCGAGGGAAAAGTCTCATCGAGGAAGTCATGTGAACAAGACAACAGAGTGGCCCATACGGGCTTGAGAACTTGATCTTCCTCATTCTCCTGCGAGGTAATAGGATTGGGATTGATAGAAGAGTTAAGAACAGATTGATAGGGTAGGGTCCAAGGATCGTTAAAATAGGAAGTGCGGAAAGGAACAAACGTCTCTGATGAAACAATCCTACTGGACATGGTGTAAATATGGTGAATCGGTGCCATGGAGTCGAAGGTACCCATAAGGAATGAATACATTCTGACACCGATATTCTCAGTTTTCGATTAAGAATTGTCAACCATGGGGATCAACGGTCCAAAAAATCCATTGGGGCTAGCATACGCAAAGGACAATTTGTCAATCTTCACAATATTCCCATTGTGAGGAAAACAAAGAGTTCTAAAGACAAATGATACGATGACAATCATAGCGTAATTCCAATTGCATCCTAATAAAAAGTTATAATCAAGGGGTACATCAACCACCTCAACGTCCACCTCTATCGTCTTCCCACCTAAATGGACTGGAAAGGCAAGAAGAATACCGTGAGGGAATAAGGAACGACCGTCAAAATAAGTCAACATGGTCGAACATTGAGAGAGAGTCGAGGGATTTCCAACAGACCAAGGACATCACACACATTGCAGTGCCTTCATCAACAACAATACGCTTGATAGTATACTTTGAGTAACCCATGTGGGTTTGGAATGCCACATGGTAAGGAAAGCGATGCTTCACATTTTTGGCGTCAAACTTGATAAATTTCAAGCCACTGGGATATAGAGCTCCTAATGCAGATAACAAGGCATTCCTCTGTGAAGGACATGTTTGGAGTACCTCTAGAGCCGAAATCGCACAAGGGGTTTGACCAAGGTCCTCAACAATAGAGTAATTCTGGGAAGCTCTAGCATTTGGATTGTGGGTAGAGCGCTTGAGTACTCCTTTCAGAACACGAGGCAGTGGCTCTGGTTTTTCGATATGCAAGGGCGTATCTAGAGGAGGAGAAGACTCTAGACCAGTTCTAGTATGTGTAGAAATGTAATCGCGGGATCAGGTGGCTACATTAACCTGAGAATTGACCATATTGATGCACAAATGGTCATCATCTTGTGGCATTGGGTTTTGAGTCCCACTGGCCCCATTTTCGACATTTGAGGAGCTCGAGGCCAAGTGTTGGTTATCTGGGAAATGATTTGTTATCACGGTGGGCGGTAGAGATAAGAGCCTCACATATTCCTTAAGTTTGGGGAATAAATGAGTTAGGTGATCATTTGTACAAAGCTTATAGGGAAATTTCACCTTACGCCTTTCTTTCTTACCCTCACCAACATTATTATTCGTCCTCACATTATTACCATTGTCCTTGGGTTTATTATTCTTCACACCCTTACAATTATTATTATGTACTTTCTTTTTATTCATGCTTGGTTGTTGGTTACCATTTGGGTCGGTCGATGATTGTACAGAATGTACATCCGTCGACTAAGTGGGATTGGAAGACACAGACGTAGATGACCCTCCAACAGACTAGTTTAGAGACAATTGTTTCAAGTGGCTTGTTAGAGAGTCTGCAGATCTTACATTGGTGGAACCTACAATTCCATCTGCATGAGGTCCGTGATTTTTTCTAGGGTCATAGTTTGACCTCGGTGTGTCAGGAAGAATCTTGTATAACATCTCAAACTGATCATATATAATATCTAACTGTTGGGGTTTGAAGATTTCTTCTTCCTCGGATGTAACCTTAGATGGAGCAACATCTTTAAAAAAAGGAGGTTGTAGAGACTTAAGGAACCACTCTAACAAGAATTCTGGGGGTATGTAGGTCTTGATTAACCTCCTCCATCTATTCCACTCTTGGATGTGATCCGAGATATGAGTGGCTTTGTCCTGGCATAAGGTTGACAAAATTTCTAGGCCAAAATCGTAACGAATCGACAATTGGAAGTGGCTAAGGAAGACTAAAACCATCTGACTAAAGGTCCCATATGCCCCCTGAGGGAGCTCGATATACCATTTCACAGAAACCCCCATGAGGGTGCGTTGAAACAATCTTAACCGAATGGAATCGTCATTAAGGGAATTCGAAGAGCACCATAAGTGAAAGGTGGTGACGTGATCATCGTGATCCTCGCCATTCTTGCCTTCAAATTTCTAGAATATCCAAAGTAAGCTTGGTGGGGATGGGGGGCCATGTAGGATCATGACACACAAGGTCGTTCATTAACTTAGACAAGTCTGGTAGATTGAGCGCAGCCAGAAAAGGGAGACGAGGTTGCAGCATCTGTCCCCAAGCTCCCTGGAAAGATTATGTTTGGAAAACTACATCCCATCTAGGGTTTTGTTAAGCACCATGGCCCTATCCATGATTGTAAGGCCCTTCTCCATAATGATTCATAAGAGGTTGGTTGGGCACCATTCCAGTAGGAATGTTATGATGGGGTTTATAAAAACTGCCCCCAGCCAGAGTGGCTCTGGGTTGGGGGTTACTCAAGGTGTGAAATTGACCTCCTCTGGGTGTGAATCTAGAGGAAAAAGGTGGATTTTTCATGCCAAATGTGTTGTTCAGAATCAATACTGAGGAGGTGGGTGTAAAGGACAAAACTTGAGCAGATGCTTGTCTTCCATGTTGGTTATTCCATCTAGAAGCATTAGGATTAGACCCGGGGTTGAGAGGAGGAAATCCTCCCATGGTAGGAGTCGTTTGAGGGACATGAGTGACACCAAAAAAGAATGGAGTATAAGGAGGGGTTGTTCCCCCGATTCCAATGCTAGCATTAGGGCCAACGAATGGGATGGAGTTTGAGAACTGCGAAGTAAAATTCAGCATACCATAAGAAAAATGACTAGAGGCCATAGGGATGGACTGAACGCTATATCTCGGTGAATGACCAAGAGACCCAAACGGGCTCATGGAAATAGGTTGAATATTCACTATAGGATGGGAAACATTGATGATATGTGCCTCCGGTACTACAACCATTGTGGTTGCAGGAGTCAAAGGGGTTCCATTAACTATAGTAGGTGTGGGAGTCGAGGCACTCCCAGTATTTTGATAACTCAATTCAATACTAATCCTTGTAGAATCACAATTATGATCAATGGAGGTGTGTGTACCATGTCTAATAACTCTATGCCTCTTAGAAGGAAAAGACTCGAAATTTGGTGGTAAATGTAACAAGCGGCGAGACCGGTGGGGAAGCTGGTCTGACTCCATGATGACTTAAGACTCAAGATATAAAAACAAATCCTAAGGCCAACTAGTAATCAAAGAGAACACCAAAAATAATCAAACGACCAATATGCATGCAAACAAGATAAAGTGGCTGAAAGGGGCCTCCCTCCCTAAATTAGCTATGTCTCTTCCAAGAGGGGCTTGAGAGTCCTTGCTAAAGATCAGAGGTATCATAATTAGTTATAAGGGCCCTCATGGGCTTAAGAACCAGTTGGTCAGATTCCCTTGGAGAGGTAATCCTCCATAAATGTTGTGTGTTATTTGAACCTTATCTGACCTAGAGTACCTGCAGAATAACTCCTGCAAGTAACATGTGTTGTACCGAAGTCAAGAAACTAATAAACCATAGTATAACTGATGCGCAAGCGAACAATCGTAAGTCAGGTCCACCGTATGGGTAGGGTAGAAAAGCCTGAAACCTTGAAAGAACCTCCTCTCACTCAGGTAAGGGCACTAGCAATATCCCCAGATACGAATAGATCCCCAAAAATATATCTAACTCTAGGAAGGTATGAGGGGGATATCCCTTATGTTGATTAATTGGGTTGGTTTTCATTGATGTCAACCCTTGAAGAAATTCCGGTAGCCAATTATGGTAGCACATGGTTTGGGTAATGGACCCAAGTTTGTTTGATGGATAATGGTATGAATTTTGATATATTTGCAGGTAAGACTATTCTAGATAGATAATACATGTCATGCAATTTCCGGTGGTATGTGGAATGTCACATAACTCCTCACGGTTAGAGAGTTATGGCCATGTGAAGTTGGAGGACCCTCATGAGTCATCTAGAAGCCCCCAAAAGTCAAAGTGTTTGCAAAAGAAATGATTTAAATAATAAAGTTAATGGAGGAATCCCAAAAATAAGGAAAGTGGGATGCTACATGAAAGTATAAATAAGAGGCAAGGCTCTCTCATTTAATCACACTTGAACACATTGAATATATTTTGTTGTGTAAGGCTTATTACAAGTACTCATTGATACATCTGAAGTTGCGAAAGTCTGAAATAGTACGAAGGGTTGACGGTGAAAGTTTCAGAATTATAGGGAATACTAAAAAACCCTAATTTCTAAGGTGTACGTGGACTAACACTGTATTAGGGTGAATACATATTGAGGCGTACGCGGGCTGACAATGTATTAGGGTGCGTACGTATGTAGGCTGGCAGTGTATTAGGGTTCGTACGTATGTAGGCTGGTAGTGTATTAGGGTGCGTACATGTTGGTAAAGCTATGGAAACTTGAGAAGATGAAGATGTAGAGGTTTTAGATTCTGAGATCAAGCTCCTAGGAAGGTCTATAGTGCTCAGATACATCAGATCTATCCATTGGTTCAAAAGGCATGTATTATTTCTATGAATAGTTGGTTTTGATTTATGCATGAGAAATGGTTATGGAGATTTGAGGATTCTCCCTAGAGAGACTAGTGGCTGCATGGGATCTTTTGTATAATTCAGATCTATAGAAATACAGTGCTGGTGTATTTATCATTGATACTTCTTGTATTTCTTGGCATATGGCTAAGGGTTTTTGTGGTACATGGTTGAGAGCTTGTATTTGTGAAGTGGTTGATGTATTGAGAAGTTGAATATATGAAAGGGTTTGATGACTAGATCATGTGAGGGTTATTATAATTGTTCATGATTACACACACCTATATGGCACATGAATAGAGAGAGATATATATGCTTTGGGTAAAGGTTATGTATGAGGATGCATGCACAAGGTACAATTATAGTCTGGATACAGTGACTGGTTACATATCTATGTGAAAAAGTTATAGAGGTTAATAAGGTTTCAAGAGAAAGAAAACCCTAGTTTTCAGAAGGCATACACAGGTTGCATAAAATTTTTGTCGCATTCATACACAAGATGCATAACAGATAGGGCACGTACATATGCATGCTGCAGCACTACATGTCATGTACCTGTTGTATTTTGTTGATACATGTTCAATTCATGTACAAATTGATTACAAGGAAGTTGTATAGGTTGGTTGTAGGTCAGTGGTACAAGTTGATACAATTGTGCAGTGGTATATCTCATAGTGATAGTGTGACAGTGGTTCCATCATTCTACTTCTACGTAAGGTCAGTTGGATAGGGAAAGGATAGGTGGTTGTAGCCGGAGAACATAGGGGGTTGTAGCCTCCTTCTGGTTGTAGCTAGAGAATTGGAGAGTTGGAGCTTCCCTCAGGTTGTAGCCTGAGAAACTAGGGGGTTGGAGCCTGCTTCCAGTTGCAGCTGGAAAACAAAGGAAGTTGGTGCTTCCAATGAATGTAATTCTTCAAGACATATAAGAAAAAACATTTTGTGGTTTTCTCCCACTTTGGGTTTCCACGTAAAAACACTGGTGTACTGTGTATGTGTATGATTTTTCATTTGTTCATTGTTTATTTACTCTGCAAATATTGGATGATAATGCTACATTGATATAACACTTGCATTATATGGTTAAAAAGGATTCAATTTCTCTATTACTTATTCAACCCCCCTCTCAGTAATCCAATAATTGGTTTCAGAGAAAGTTCCTTCAGAAATCAGTTTAACCACTGAAAGGTAGATCATGGAGAGAAACAACATGTATAAAAATGGAATACCACGGTTTGATGGAAAAAAGTATGCATTTTGGATTATAAGGATGAAGACATATATACAGACACATGGATTTGAAATTTGGCAATCAATTGTAGATAGATACACAACACCAATAGTTCCTCTGAAAGATGACAAAGTAATGAAATTTGGTCAAAATAATTCCAAAGCCACAAATGCACTTCTGAATGGTCTTGGAGAATTGAATATCACCAAAGTTGCACATTGTAAATACGCTAAAGAGATTTGGGAAAAACTTCGAAATATTTATGAAGCAGATTCAAAAGTCAAAGAAGCAAAACTTCAAACTTACAGAGGTCAGTTCGAACAACTAAAGATGAAGGAAGATGAGAATATTGCAGCTTACTTTTTACGAGTTGATGAAAAAGTAAATGCAATCATGGTATTGGGAGAAGAAATCAAAGAATCTGCAATTGTTCAAAAAGTACTAAGATCTCTTCCTATGAGATTTGACCGTAAGATATCAACACTAGAAGAAAGAGTGGATCTGAACTCAATAAGCAGGGACGAACTACATGGAATCTTCACAGCATATGAAATGAGAACTGAACATGAAAATCCAAATATAAAAGAAGAAGACTTCAAAGCATCCAAAAGGTCAAAGCAAAATGGAAAGAACAAAGAAAAAGAACATAGCAGGAGCAGTGACGTCTCAGAATATGATGAAGAAGTGGCCAACTTTGTCAAAATATTGAACAAGGGAACCAACGACAGGTATAGAGGTAAGATTCCTTTGATTTGTTTTAATTATGATGGTATTGTTCATTTTGATAACAAATGTCCTCATAAGAAAAAGAGAAATGATGAAGGTTACTCAAATAGAAAAAAAACATATAAAGGAAAAAGAACCACAAAGAAATTTTTCAAGAAAATCTTATGCACCAAAGAAGACATCTCATCATCAGATGAAGATGAAGTCAGTGACAGTGAGACAAAAAGAGTTCTATTCATGGCAGTAGACGACTCTGATAAAGAAGACTCTGAAGAATAATATGAAGAGGCCGAAGAAGAATATGAAGAGGCAGAAGTTGACTACCGAGAATAATTGTTGTGTGCCATAGACATTATAAAAAGAGAAAAGAAGAAAAACAAGAAACTACAAGAGGAATTAGACAAGAAAGAAGAAACTCAGGAACTAGAACAAATGATCACAAATTTGAAGGTTAAAATTGAAGAAGATAAAAGAATTGAAGAAGCACTCAAAGAACAACTAGAAGGAAGATATAGGATCATTGGAAATTTGGAAGCAGAGATTGTCACATTAAGAAAGGATATTCAAAAGAAAAATATGCAGAACAACTCAAAAGTTTTTAATGACATTATCAGTAGTCAAAAACCTCATCATGGCAAGTCCAGACTTAGATACAATCAGACAGAAAAGGGATCAAGCTCCAAATCAACAAAACAAGAAACATATCCAAAACTCTATGCAAAAACAATCAAAGGGGATATGAAGGTATACAAAGAAAATTATAGGGACACTCCTCCACTGAGAAGATTTAGATTTTAGAATCAACGACCAACAAAAACAGATAAGCCTCAGGAAGAAGAAGGATTCATAAGAGTACCTCCTTTCAGAAGATATTTAACTCCCAGGTATCAAACTATATTTTTTGGTTTATGTTATATGCATGTAATAAATTTTTACATAAAGTTGTGAATTACAGAGCTAGCAATAGGAACACAAACAAATTTGAAAGTCATACACAAAAGGGTTATCCAAGAAGGTCTAGTGAAACACAGAGAAGAAGTTACAATAGGTTTGAATCTTTGAGCATTGAAGTGGAATGATACAAATGTAACAACTTTGGACACATGGCCAAAGACTGTAGAATGACATTCCCTCCTAGAGAACCACAACAGAACAACAACAGTCATGGACATGAACCTCAGAAAAGGACATGGATAAGAAAGCAGAATCAATATAGAAATGAAGAATGCACACTCGCTCTACAAGATAAGAAAAAGAAACATGGTTGGTATGTTGACATTGGTTGTTCAAAACACATGACATGTGATAGAGACAAGTTTCTTACATTAAGAAAGGAAAGAGATGGATCAGTCTCCTTCAGAAATGATGATTCAACTAAAATAATTGGAAAAGGCACAATCATAATTGGGAACAAGAATACCAAGGAAGAAAATGTTCTACTAGTAGAAGATATGAAACATAATCTTCTAAGTGTGATTCAAATGTGTGACCAAGGTCATAAAGTTACTTTCAATTCACAAAAGTGAGAGATAAGAAAAGAAGGGCCAGGAAAATTGATTGCAACAATTGCGAGAACTTCAAGCAACATATATGTATTAAGTGAAATTGGAAATGAAAAGTCTTTCCTAGGAAAGGAAGATGAAAGTTGGCTATGTCACAAAAGAATGGGTCACATACATTTTGATAACCTTGTCAAAGTCAGCAAAAAGGAAGCAGTTAGATAAATGCCCCAGATTACGAAACCATCCAACACTTTATGCAAGAATTGTCAACAAGGAAATCAAACAAAGACCAAGTTCAAATAAAAGGAATATTCAACAACAAGACCATTGGAAATTGTGCATACTTATCTAGTTGGACCAACTACAACAAAGGGTTTAAAAGGTTAGAAATACTTTATGTTATTAGTTGGTGATTATACAAGAATGACTGCAATTTGCTTCCTCATGAATAAGTCATAAGCTTTTGAAAACTTCAAGGCCTACAAGGAAATGGTTGAAAATGAAATGGATTCAAAAATCAAATGCTTGAGATATGATCATGGAGGAGAGTTCACTTCAAAGGAATTTATGGACTACTACAAAGGTCATGGAATAAAAAGGAAATTCTTCATTGCTAGGACACCTCAACAGAATGGAGTTGTTGAAATAAATAACATGACAAAACAAAGCTAGATTGGCATGTAAAGGATATGCACAGGTTGAAGGAATCGACTTTGAAGAAACATTTTCCCCAGTTGCCAGAATGGAAGCAATCCAATTTATTTTAGCTTATGCATGCTCCAAAAATATTAAAGTGTATAACATGGATGTAAAATCATCATTTATGAATGGGGAACTTGAAGGGGAAGTCTACATTGAACAACTAGAAGGATTTCAGTTGTCAGAGAATGCAGATTATGTGTGTAAATTAAAGAAGGCCTTGTATGGTCTAAAACAGGCTCCTAGAGCATGGTACTCTAGACTGGATAAATATCTATAGCAGGAAGGGTTCATAAAAGGAAGAGAAGACACCAACCTCTACATCAAGATAACTCAATATAATATTTTATTAATTGAAGTTTATGTTGATGATATTATTTTTGGAAGTATTGATGACAGGTTAAGCCATAAATTTGCAAAGGACATGCATAATGAATTTGAAATGTCATTACTTGGAGAACTATCCTTCTTTCTGGGTCTTCAGATACGTCAAAGCAACCAAGGAATTTTTATTTCTCAAACCAAGTATATCAGAGAAATGCTAAAGAGGTTTAGAATGGAAGATTGCAAACCAATTATCACTCCCATGAAAACCAGTTGTAAGTTGAGAAAATATGATGATTCAAAGTCTACATATCAGAGGCAATACAATTCAATTATTGGTAGCCTACTATATGTGAAAACATCCAGACTAGTTTTAATGCAAGTAGTTGGATAGGTGACACGATTTCAAGCAGCACCAAAGGAATCAAATGTATTAGCAGTGACGAGGATTTTCATATATCTCAAAGGAACACAAGAGTTTGTATTATGGTATCCAAAAGGAAAGGATCTATCACTTATTTCCTACACATATGTAGATTGGGTAGGTTGCATTGATGACCTACAAAGCACCAATGGAGCAAAAGTTTACTTGGGTGAGTGTTTATTATCATAGCTAAGCAAGAAACAACCATCAATATCCTTATCTACAGCCGAGGCATAGTATATTGCAGCAACAACATGTTGTACATAGGTTCTATGGATGAAACAAACTCTGACAGATATATAGGTTGAGTATGATGAGCCCATTTCAATCTATTGTGATAATACAAGAGCCATCAATATCTCAAAGAACACGGTGATGCACTCCAAGATGAATCATATTCCAATCAAGTATCACTTTCTATGAGAACAGGTTGCAAAAAATAACATCAAATTTGAATATGTGGGCACAAAAGAACAAGTGGCAGACGTATTTACAAAACCACTTCCACGAGAAGCCTTTGAGTATCTTCGCCAGAGACTCAGAGTTATTTCTACGCCAAAATGAATGCTTTTGAATGCTTATCTTATATTTCTTAGATGTACACGAGGAAGCATCATAAAGATGACATTTCAGGTTGGGAGATCAGACAAGTCATTTAGGGGGAGAAACCCTAGATGGACATATACCTTTTCCATTGATGAAAAAGGGGGAGAGATTTATCATATGTAGAGGACACAGACATGGTTCTAGGGGGAGCATTGGTCATAGAGATGCAGAGGACATATGCATGGTTCTAGAGGGAGTATGAGTGATATGATTTCAATATTGCATCAAAGTGTTTCCATGAATGACAAAGGGGGATATTGTTGATTAATTGGGTTGGTTGTCATTGATGTCAACCCTTGAAGAAATTCCAGTAGCAAATTTCGGTAACATATGGTTTGGGTAATGGACCCAATTTTGTTTTATGGATAATGGTATGAATTGTGATATATTTGTAGGTAAGACTATTCTATATGGATAATACATGTCATGTCATTTCGGGTGGTATGTGGAACGTCACATAAATGCTCACGGTTAGAGAGTTATGGCCATGTTAAGTTGGAGGACCCTCACGAGTCATCTAGAAGCCCCAAAAAGTCAAAGTGTTTGCAAAAGAAATTATTTAAATAATAAAGTTAGTGGAGAAATCCTAAAAATAAGGAAAGTGGGATGCTACATGAAAGTATAAATAAGAGGCAAGGCTCTCTCATTTAATCACACTTAAACACATTGAATATATTTTTTTTTGTAAGGATTATTGCAAGTACTCATTGATACATCTAAAGTTGTGAAAGTCTGAGGTAGTACGAAGGGTTGACAATGAAAGCTTTAGAATTACAATGAATACTAAAAAACCCTAATTTGTGAGGCATACACGGGTTGACTGTGTATTAGGGTGCATACATACTGAGGCCTACACATGCTGACATTGTATTAAGGTGCATACATATGCGGGCTGGAAGTGTATTAGGGTGTGTACATGTTGGTAAAGCAATGAAAACTTGAGAATATGAAGATGAAAAGGTTCTATATTTTGAGATCAAGCTCCCAGGAAGGTCTATAGTGCTTAGATACATCAAATCTATCCATTGGTTCAAAAGGTATGTCTTATTTATATGAATAGTTGGATTTTGATGTATGCATGAGAAATGGTTATGGAGATTTGATGATTCTCCCTAGAGAGACTAGTGGTTGCATGGGATCTTCTATATAAGTTAGATCTACAAAAATACAGTGTTGGTATATTTATCATTGATACTTATTGTTGAGGCACATCTTGTATTTCTTGGCATATGGCTAATGGTTTTTATGGTACATGATTGAGAGATTGTATTTGTGAAGTGGTTGATGTATTGAGAGGCTGAATATCAGAAAGGGTTTGATGATTAGATCATGTGAGGGTTAGTATAATTATTCATGATTACACACACCTATATGGAAGATGACTAGAGATATATATATATGATTTGGGTAAAGGTTATGTATGAGGATGCATGCACAAGGTATAGTTACATTCTGGATATAGTGACAGGTTACAGATCTATGTGAAAAATTTACAGAGGGTCATAAGTTTTCAAGAGAAAGAAAACCCTAGTTTTCAGAAGGCATACACAGGTTGCATAACAGTTTTGTTGTGTAAATACGTGGGCTGCATAATAGATAGGGCGCATACATACGCATGCTGCAACACTAAAGGTCACGTACCTGTTGTATTTTGTTGATACATGTTTAGTTCAGGTACATATTAATTATAGGGAAGTTGTACAGGTTGGTTGCATGTCAGTGGTACAGGTTGATACAGTTGTACAATGATATATCTCACAATGATAATGTGACAGTGGTTCCATCATTCTACTTATACATAAGGGAGGTATGACGGGGAAAGGACATGTGGTTGTATCCAGAGAACATAGGGGGTTGTAGCCTCCTTCTGGTTGTAGCCAGAGAATTGGGGAGTTGGAGCTTCCCTCAGGTTGTAGCCTAAGAAACTAAGGGGTTAGAGCCTCTTTACAGTTGCAACTGGAAAACAAAGGAAGTTGGTGCTTCCAATGAATGTAATTCTTCAAGACATATAAGAAAAATCATTCTGTGGTTTTCTCCCGCTTTGGGTTTCCACGTAAAAACATTGGTTTACTGTGCATGTGTATGATTTTTCATTTGTTCATTGTTTATTTACTCTACAAATATTGGATGATATTTCTACATTGATATAACACTTGCATTATATGGTTAAAAAAGATTCAATTTCTCTATTACTGATTCACCCCCCCTCTCAGTAATCCAACACCTTCAAACAACTTCACGCGACATCGCGTTTAACTCCAATGTAAGCGGAGGCTCCTGATATTATCGATTGTATAATGGATTTCTCCACTCCCTTAGTCAGACACATATGTTTATTTAATAGACTTGGAGAATTTTACTCACAAAATCCTATTCCAAGGCACTAAATCCTAAGCTAGTTGGTGCACCTTAGAAAATAAAATCATTACTAATCAATTTTAAAGTATAGTGTTAATTTTTTTGGCCTTGCTTACTCAAAAGGTGTGGTCATGAAACTAGCGATGTTATGTCTCAGAAAATAAAGTAAATGAATATGAAAACAATGCAAAGTCCTAACTTTAATTTTCAATGAATGATATGCTTCTTTAAAAAAATGCAATTCTCAATTCAATTATGCAATTCTAAATAAAATGCAATCTTTCTTTACATGCACTAAGATAAATGACAAAAAGACTCAAGAGATGAAAATTCCAAGAAATGTAAAATGCCTAATATTTTTGTATTTTCAATATAAGAAACACTAAAAATGAAAGGAATGAACAACAACTTGATACAATGACTCTACTGTGTATAGACATAGAAAAACCAAGTAGGATATCCAATAGAAAAATGACCATCCCAAGGTTCAATGACAATGAAAATGAAAAGATGATGAGAAAGGCACCGCCCAAAAATTCAACCAAAGACAGGTTTCCTGTCATACCACAGACACTTAAAAGTCACTATAGATACCTAAGAAGACTCAACAATCATCAAAACCTACCCAGAAATCACCAAACCCAACAATCAAGAAACAAAGGTTGATGTACATGATTGTTCAAGGGAAAAGCACGTATATATGTAGCTTGCAAAAGTACAACATGCATATGTATGTGTCTGTTAGGAAAAAACCTGCGTACAAGTGTCAAAACACTCCTAGGCTAAGGAGAAGGTTGAAAGACTTAGACCCAAAGTGGAGAGAGGTTGTCAAGCAATAATACGACAAGAAAATCAATATGAACGAGACAAATCTAAGGAGAAAAGCACTCCAAACCCCGAACAAGCTGATTCATTTCCCCAATATGGTCGCCAATTCTGTTACAAGGAAAATCTCTCTATGGCAAGGGGTAAACCACAACAGACGGAAATGAATGTAGAAATCAACTCTATTCCCAAGTATGCTATATAAACAAATATGCTAGCAAGACAAGATAAAAGGCCTACCTCATCTAGAAGTTTGATGAAGTCCACCATTGAGCACTTAACCCAAAGAAATACAACTGCAACTAGTCCTAAAAAACCAAGCAACGCAAGCATATCCAATTTGTTGAGAACAAAGATAACCAATGTTAAAATATGCAATAAGTTTTTGGTGGTAGAACTTCAAAACCCTGATTGGATCCAGTGCATCCTAATCCCGTGGCTTAAAGAAAAGTGGAGGGGAATTATGTCTGCAATTCAAAGATATATCACAGGAGAAGATATATTCTCAATCATTCATTTCTATCGCATTATATTCCTCATGCATTTAAACTGTGACAAGGAACTAAACCTCTTGTTCTATCTACTTAAAATCCTAACTAACATGTTTAAGAGAATCCAGAATTACCCAGAATCTTATCATAGAAGCCTCTATCATGAAGGGTTTATTAAAGCATGCCCCAACGATGAAGTTCTTTGTAATATGGATGGTTATGTCCCCTATATTAGTTTGAAAACCATCAAAGTTCTGCGTGAAGATTAGGGAAATCCATGTGTGATGTCCATTGAAGGTGTATATGAAGTTGAACCATTCTCCTTTGATAAAAATATCCCTAATTTATGGTATATCCTCGAACAGATCGAGCTCTGTTGTCTCTGCTCTATTTAATTTCTAGCATTTTCAGGGTGACATCATCATGCTCTGGATGCTTCTACTGATAATAGTGGTTGAAGGTATGAGTTATATTGGGTTCATTAACAACCTACAATCATAACTGCACAAAACGCTGCAATGATAATTTCTCGAGGTCCAAACATGCATGATCTTAACATAAAATCTGTAATAATAATTGCACAAGGAAAGAAATTTGCACTATCTCAAGTGTACAAGAAGATGCGATCACATGATGGGTTGCAACATGCTTTTATTTAAACTTTTAAATATTTTTTAAAACATTAAAACTCATAAAATAACACTTGTTTGTTGTTTGCAAGAATGGGGGCATTCTTGCAATCAGTTCCTTTTTTCATCAATAGGCCTAAGTTATCCTTTTTTCAACCCAACTGTGACATAACCATGGTGATATGACTTATTTAATTCAAATCATGAATTGAATTGACCTTATAAAGAACAAGGACCTAATAAAAATAAAATAAGGGATGACAAAAACAAATTGAAATGACTCAACATATCATGAAGACAAAACTAAGTAGAAGCTAGGTTGACAGATGGATGGGCTAGTTTGGAGGAATAGAAGGAAGAGGTGCAGACCTAAGATTTAACAATAGGAACCACCTCTTTGGGTTTCACCCTATAGCGAAGTATACTTGGGCATGGGTCGTGTGTTTGTGTCAATAATTTTTTTTACCTCCGTCACTTGGAAGCCTACTTTAGTTGGTGATCAACTTCCTTGGGTTCTTGAGGTTCTCTTTGCTTGGATGTTATTTAGGGTGAAATGTTGTTATGGACTTGGAAGAGATGAAATTTCATTTAATTTTTTGTCTCATCATAAGTCTTTTTATTTGATGATGGTACTCTAATCAAGGCCAACCTATCATTGAAAATAATTTTTCAATCTCGACAAGTTTGAGTAGATATGGAGAACCTCCAATAGCTTTTGGGCTATTGGGGTGGGGCCCATTTTACTATGCGTAGAGAATCACATGTCCCTTTTTGACCTACCTCTATCAAGTCAAAAAGGGTAGAGAACATGCCTCATCATAAGGTCAACAAATAGGTGCAAGTGCAGGACTACCTAGCCTCCCCCATCATGTACATTGAATGAAAAATAAATTTTGATGTTATTCTTACTCATTTTAGAGGGGAACGAGCCCTCAAATACACTCGGTGATGGATGGGAAATAGTAAAACCCATTGATGCAAATCCTACAATTTATGGATGCTACCCTCCCCCAAATGACCATGGCCAACCTCCTTCTAAGGTCGGTCTTGTCACTTATTATTGCTATTTGATTGGGCTTGTGTTGTGTATGTGTTATATTCTTTGCATGACTAGAGGTCCCCCTATTAGGGTCCTCGGGGGAAAAGCCTCTGAGAAATGTTTTGGGGGGGATTATTTGCCAATTGTTAGGGTGGGTTTTTTCCTTTGGAAGGGGAGGTTTATATCCTTTGGTATTTCAACCCATGGTTTTCTAATTCTGATTAAGGAATTGTTGATGTTCAGATTGGTCAAGATCCAAACAACCTCACAAGGATAAAATCCCTCTACATTTTTATAGAGGTGATACTCCTATGTTATAGTATGAAATATATAGCTTGATATTCTTGGATTGGGTTGTCAAATGGGAGAACGCTAAACAACAAACCCCAAATCTTTATTTCTTTAGTTTGTATATAAATTGGTTCTTGATAGCCAAATTGCTCTTTGAGTACAACATTTGCTTGGAAATGGACCAAGTAGCTTTCTTTACAATAAAAATATAGTGAAAGGATTTAATATCAAAATAAATATGTGCTCAAATTCATTATAACATCCCTCTGAAACACATGTAAGAAGAATATGCAACCATATTTTCTTACAAGAAAAAAAGTGAAATGATGTTGATCACTTCATATAACTTTAAATGAGTATTGCATTCAAAATTGAAAAGAATTTGATGGGCATACTCCAAAAATATCATGCTCATAAATCCCAAAGTTTGAGAACTCATTAAAGTTATACCCTGAAGTAGTTCGTTGTGGAGTTTCATAGAAGATATTCAAAAATTACAAAGCATTTCAGTAAACCAATTGACTAATGCTCAGAAATAAAGCTTGCCAAAATGCAAGGACTAAACCTCCATGAATCATTTAGACAATCTCGGTTTACATTACTGGCCACATATATTGTTGTAAAATACTCCCACTGATATTTTTAGGAAGAGACTTGGAAAAATAAAAAGAAATAACACCAAAAAAATCATCCTTATGCTTGATCTCTGATATACAAACATAAAGCTTTGAGAGAAATTGTGTAGAAGAAGAAGAAGAACAAAAATGGAGATCTTAATTTGCTGATTAGAGAATTGGCTACATATTGATGATAAAAAAATGTTATCTTCATGATCTGAACATTTGACAATCCAATTCTTGCTTTCATGGTGTTATCCTCCTTTTAAATTTTCTCCCAATGCTTTCTTGAAATGCTTTTCCCAAGTAGTTAGGGTTTTGTCCTTCTAGAAGTTTCCACATGATTCCTTTTTGGAGTAAATCACTTTAATTAATGATTTATTGAATTATAATTAATGAATTTATGTCATTGAAATTTTTTCCTCCAAGTGAGACACATTTCATCTTTAATAAAAGTTATTTAATAAATTATTATTTCCAAATCTTGAAGTTGATTGCCTGAAAAAAG
The DNA here is from genome assembly GCA_032191745.1 of Picea mariana. Lineage (NCBI taxonomy): Eukaryota > Viridiplantae > Streptophyta > Pinopsida > Pinales > Pinaceae > Picea > Picea mariana. Next base: position 426,165 of record JASDQU010101101.1, read on the forward strand.
TGGACCATGTTTTAATTTTTTGAACATTATTGATGATACTGAGAGGGGGGTGAATTAGTATCAAGTACATTTTTTTTTTTTTTTTTCAAATTATACTTCAACTAGATTATAAAGTCAATTATTTCCAATAAGCAATGAATAAATAATAGAAGAGTTACACCAATACACCACAATACACCATGCACAATATATGAGAAATAACCAATAGTTATTGTTCAAGGGAAGTAATGACTTCCAAAAGTAGCTACAACTTCCAAATATAAAGGGAGGGATAAACCTCCAAAAGGAAGATACAATCCTCCAATATCAAGAGAGGGTTGACCTGTCCATCCTTTCCCCTTCCTTCCACCCAAGAATATATGAGAGATAATAAAAATTTACATTAAATTATCACCATCAACCAACCATCACATAGAACCTGATAATGTTTCCTGAGACTTCTTCAACTTCTACAATTTTTCAGTTCTTCGAATACTCTGATCCTATAGATAATATAACTCAATGTATTCTCTGAAACTCCTCCAAGTTTCACTCGAATCCTCCCAGAAAAGGAGTTATAGAGAAAATGGTAGACCTTATTCAATTCTGGTTTATTTAGGAGATCGAACTTGTATAGCATGCCCCACACTCAATATTTAACATACAATTATCAAATTTGTACATAGGAAACTAAAGCCCATACTCTTTCCAAATCAATTGGTCTCACTTCATTTGGATTCTCTATGAATACATTATGATTGTTTTACCTGGAACACTTGTTTATGACTAGCTTCAGGACTAGTCAAAAACCCTATCTTCCATAGAGTGTATCTCCAAAATTATAGCGAACAAAGAGTTGAAATTTTCACCACAGATATCTATATAGGTATTCTCAATAGAATAAAAATTTCACCATATGAATCGTTCTAGAAAAAAAATTATATCTAAAATGGTAAGATGACCTGTAAATAACATACCTTAGAACACATCACCAAAATACTTCATCCTCCCTTGAAATTCGGCCTTCTTTACTTCAGATTTCCTCTGAAATTCAACTTATGTCTCCTTGTTAATTAAAAAACTTGTGTGTGTTGAAAAATGAATGTATAATGCGATGTATTTATACCCTTTATGTCACTTCCTTTTAACATCAGGGCCGACATGTAGTTTCTGCTTCAATTCACATTGTCATCTTCAAAAATTCATTTATCCTCAATCGTGAGGATCCACGTGACGTGCCACATACCACCGGAAGAGGCATGAATTATACTATCCATCCATGGGTGTTGTATCTACATGTGTGATTTCCTTCATGTCTATCTACTTCGATCAACTATGGGGTCCAAGAGCCAATGGCTAGGGTTGACATCAATGACAACAACATATCTTCCAACAATATCCCGCTTTGTCATTGATGGCAACACTCATTCTCCCCCTGTGATCATGATCCCAATTTCTCTCCCCCTTTTACATCAATGGAAAAGGGTGGGGCTACTCCCCTTGATTTCAATGGCATAAGGTGACCTTCTTTGGGGCTGCTCCCCCTAAACATGTGGCACTCAATAATACTTCATCCTTATTTTTGGTCTTTGGGAATTTTTCTTCCTTGGAATCCTTTTGTTTGGATTTTGTCTTCTCTCTCTTATTCATATCTAGGATGTATATGTCGTTCATTCTTCTTGTTGTACTTGCAACCAATATTCCTGAGTTCTTTTCTCTGATTTTACATTTTTGGGAGTCAAACATAAGAGTGTATCATTGATCACATATTTTGCTGACACTAAGGAGATTATGATTAAGATATTCAACCAATAGGACTTTTCCTACTTTTACATTTTCACTTCCAAGATTTACAGTTCCTTTTCCAAGTATTTTGGTAGATGAGTCATCTCCAAGTGCAACATTTCTACCCTTTTTCTTCAAGCTAACAAATTTTCTTTGATCTTCGGTCATATGAGATGAGTACCCACTGTCTATGAACCATTCATCTTCTTCTTTGCATTGTTTAGCAACCAATGTTATTCGACAGTTTTCATTGTGTGGAATTTCTTTCCTTTTCCATGTTGTAGTTGGTATAGGGACATTTGGCATAGGATTGTCTTCCTTCATCTCTCTACAATCTCGTGCTTTGTGACCAAGATTATTGCACTTGTAGCATACAATATTTTGATCCAATAATGGGTCAAATGAATTATAATTTCTGTTGACAGGTCTGCAAACATTTTCATATCTACTATTTGCACCATTCATGTAGCTTGCGTAGTTTTTCCTTTCATTGATTGTACAATTGATTGCCTTGTGTCCAAAATTTCCACAAGTAATAAATTTTCAAGAAATAAATTTTGATACCTGGGAGTAAGTGATATTTTTTGTGGTGTGGTTCATCTGGGTTCACTATTTATTCTTTTGTAGTTTCCTTCATAATGATTTCTTTCATACCTGATGGGAGATGATATTCTTGATGTCTCATTCCTTATGAATTCTAGTCTTCTATTGTGTTGTTCAACTTGCTCTGGAGTGTTGGTTTCATCCTTTTCATCTTCCTTCTCTTGTTTTGTTGTCTTAAAACTGTCATTGTATCCTAGTCCTGTTTTGTCGTTTGGATATCTTTGACTGCTAAGGATATCATCTAATTTTTCAGTTATTTTTTCGAACTTATTCAACTTTTCTATTGTCAATAGTAGCTCCCCTTTTGTGTGATCCAATTCTACTTTCAATTTCTCATAATCTTCTAATTGTTCCTTCAAGCTACCAATGGTATTTTCAAGCTTGTAATTCTCTTCTTCACAACTAATCAATTCACATTTTAGTATTATGTTTGTGTTTCTAAGCTTGTTATTTTCAGTTTCAACATGCTTCAACTTTTCAATATTCTCATATTTTTGTTCACTCTCTACGTTGTCTTTGTATCCCCAAAAGGAATCAAGGTTGGTTTCTTCATCTAAATCTTCTTCAGAAATGATTTCTTATTCTTTAGAACTCTTGTGATCATCATCCTGGGTTTCTTGGGTTATAAAGAGGACTTCTCCTCCATCATTATCTTCTTCATCACTCTCATCTTAGGATATTTCATCATCCTTGTAGTAGAATCTCTTTTTATTGCGGAGACTTCTCTTTTTATAGTAGAAGTTTCAACAATATGTCCTATTCTACCACATTTAAAGCATTTGAGAGGAGACTTACTTTTGTATCTTCCAGTTCCCTTTTGGAACCTTCTTACAAAATTTGTTATTTCTTCATCAAGGTCGTTATCCTTGTTTTTTGTCTTCTTTATGGCTTTAAAGGTTGCTTCATTGTTTGGCTGGTCACTTTCTGTACTTGTTCTCATTTCATATGCTATAAGAGACCCACGTAATTCATCCATTGTCATTTTGGTCAAGTCCCTAGTTTCTTCAATGGCGGAGACCTTAACATCATACTTAAAGAGAAGTGATCTCAACACCTTTTGTACAACCAAGGATTCATTGAGCTCTTCACCTAATCCTCTGATAGAATTAACAAATTCATCAACTCTAAGAAATTAGGTTGCAATATATTCCTTTTTATCCATCTTAAGATTTTCAAATTCTACTCTATGTCGCCAAAGCTTGACCTGCTTAAATTTTGGATCACCTTCATAGATATTATTGAGTTTGTCCCATACCTCCTTAACAGTGCTGCATCCCATCACTTTGTTGGTAATGGTTGGTGCCAATGATCCTAGAATAACATGTCTGGCTTTTGAATTACAACTCATAAGCTTATTCTCATTTGGATCGGTCGGAGCATTCTTTTGGATTACATAGCCATTTATAACTGAGTACCAAATGTCTACTCCCAAAGTTGCTAGGTAATTTTTCACCTTATCACTCTATTATGCACAATTTCTTCCATCAAATCGTTGAATCCAATTTGGAATGTGCATCATCCATCTTTGCTCAGGATTTTCCTTCAAATGGTTAAATTGTTCTTAAGGCAACTGACTCTAATACCAATTGATGATACTGAGAGGGGGGTGAATCAATATCAAGTACAATTTAAAAAACATTTCAACTTATAATTCAACCATATTATATATTCAATTATATCCAATGAGCAATGAACAATAGTAGAAGACTTACACCAATACACTACAACACACCATGAACAATATATGAGAAATAACCAATAGTTATTGTTCAAGGGAAGTAATGAATTCCAAAGGTAGCTACATCTTCCAAATAGAAAGGGAGGGATATGTTGGCATGTTTACAGGAAGAGTGTGTTGAAATTACTAATACAACTAAGAGGGGGGGGTGTGAATCAATTGTCTTTGAGCTTAAATTTTTTTAAGTCTATTAATACATTCTTAATATTTCTTCAAGTAATCATCAACATCATACAACATATGGACAGTAAAAGTAAAAAGCATCAGTCACACACAAGGTATACACAGAGACATATTTTCACGAGGAAACCCATAAAGGGAGAAAACCTCTTCTTCTTCGAAATGATAGGTAGTCTTTTAAATCTTGTACATAATCTTTGATTGAGAACCAACTCAATGTGAGGCTGCTACCTCTATTTTATAGGCTGCAACTTGTTTGAGAGCACCAACTCTCTGGTTTCTCTAGCACCCACTAGAAGGAAGCACCAACTCCCTGGTTTCTCTAGCACCCACTAGAAGGAAGCACCAACTCCCTATATGTTCCAGCACTAACTGGATGGAAGCACCAACTTCCAGTTACATGGGCTCCAACTTGTATAACAGAGAACACTTGTTCTCCCTAGCACCACCCTGCCACCCTAGATTCTCTGGCTGCAACCAGATGGAAGCTACAACTTCCTGTGTTCAAGATCCCACTTGAACCTCTGAGGACAAAAATCCTCCCGAGCACCTCCCAACCTCCCTAGAATATGAATGGCTAAATAAACAGTCAACTTTACAGATAAATAAGTTCTTACCAATCTTTCTTTGTTCTGTAAATCTGGTCTTCTACACATTGTTCTGTTGCTCTTCTCTTCCTTTGTCTGTTCAGCAGGTATGATCTGCATCAACTCATTCTCTTATTCTGCTCTTCTTCAACTTGTTCTGTTATTTTGCTCTGCATTTCATCTCACACTACACATATGCTCAATCTCCTCCTGCGCATCCTCTCCTTTTCTTTTCTTACAGTTTCATTCTTTTCTCATACATAACGGCCAACCACATACAGTCTATCTCATTTTGTTTTATACACACACCCACGATGGTTCAAATTCCCATCCCCTTAGGCAAAGGAAGACACCTGTCTGAGCAACTGAAACGCCAACTGATCGATAATCGTGAGTCAGTTTCGCTAACAGATTCGAAACTGAGGAGTTAACTGTGAGAGAGAACAATAACCCTCCGATCAACACTTGATCTGACGATTCATATGATTCCGCGATTTCGCATATCACAAATTTGACATTCCTGATGTTCAATGTTCTTGTCACTTCCAAATCCTGATCCACGAAACTCTGTGAAGAAGTCAGATCAATGGTCCAGATCACTTCTTGAACTGACGGTTGCAAATACGTCATGATTTCGCATATCGCGATATCGACACTCTTGGCGTTCAGTGTTTTTGTCACTTACAAATACCAATCCATGAAATTTCGTAAACAAGTCAGATCAACGGTCCAGATCTGGTCTTGACTCAACGGCTGCGATTGAATCGCGATTTCGACATTCATGCTGCATTGTTTTCTTTGCCTCTCCATGTTGCGATTCATGAAACTCTGATATGGAGTTAGATCAACGGTCCAGATTTGATCGTGACTTGACGACTGCGATTGAGTTGCGATTTCGCATATCGCAATTTCACATTTCTTGTTGCATTGTTTTCTTGTCCTCTTGATGTTGTGATTCACGAAACTCTGATAAGGAGTTGGATCAATGGTTCATATATGATCTTACTTCAACGGCTGAGATTAAGTCACAATTTCGCATATCGGGAAATCGACATTCTTGTTGCATTGTTTCTTTGACATCTCCAACACGCGATCCTCGAAACCCCGACATGGACTGGAATCAATGGTCTAGATTCATCCTTAATCTGACAGCTCAGATTACATCGCGATTTCGCATATCACGATATCGGGATTCCTGATGTTAATAATCTTTGACATATCCAACTCTCGATCCCCGAAACTCCGACAAGGACTGAAATCAACGGTCCAAATCAAACCTTTGATCTGACGGCTCAACTTACATCATGATTTTGAGAAGTTAAGGAACCCTGTTCCTTTGACTCTCCATTCATCGAACTTACGATCTTTTCCCACGTGTTCTTCCTGATGATGGACGGTCCACCTTCTTTCGGGATTTTGTGAGCCCCTTTTCTCCTTGTTATATTTTAAAAGGCGTGCAGGTTCTCCTTGATCCAATGATGGTCGGATCTCGCGTTTAGATTGAACCCCTGAGATATATCCTCCTCTTCAGCGCACTCTTCTTGACTAAATTCAGATCTGACGACCCTCATTCTATTGGGAATTTTGGATGGGATACAATGATCAATAGTTCTTCTCAAACTTTACGAGTCTTTGATCACTCGATCACTGTTGCATTGCCTTCGATCATTTGACTTTGATCATTTGACCTTCATGAACTTATCTTTTGTTTTCCTGTCGATTACAAACTTCCTGTACTTTCCATATTCACTGTTGTACTTTCCATCAGTACTTGCCATCTTCACTGTTGTACTTGCCATCAATGACAAGCATTCGCCGTCTGTTAAATATTTTCCATTTGCTGTCTGTTAAATATTTGCCAACAATCTCCCCCTTTGGCATTGATGGAAACACATGCACCCATGCATTGCATTCGGATCTCCTCTCCGCATTGATGGCAACACACGCATCCATGCATTGCATTCGAATCTCCTCTCTCGAACTCTTTTCTCCCCCTTTGACATCAATGTCAAAGAAGAAACATTCTTCCTCTAATCTGTTGCAGAACATACTCCCCCTGTCGATTATAAGCATCTTGGAAATACACTAGATATTCAATAAGTACTCCCCCTAACCAGGTGAACAGATTAGACACAAGAGATTATAACCCCCAACTTTTGATGAAGATATCCAAAAGGGGTCGCTGCTAATGGTTTAGTAAAGATATCATCAATCTATTATGTAGAAGGTATATAATTCAGTTGAACAATCCTGTTTGTAACTTGTTCTCTGAGAAAATGGTACTTAATTGGAATATGCTTAGTCTTGGAATGAAGAACAAGATTCTTGGAGACACTAATGGCACTAGTGTTATCACAATGAACTGGAATGGGATAAGTGTAATTTACCTTCAGATCTGCAAGAGTTTGTATCATCCATAAAATTTGTGTGCAGCAAGTAGCAACAGTAATGTATTCTTCCTCTGTAGTGGATAAAGAAATGGGTCCTTGCTTTTTACTAAGCCATGCCACTAATGAGTCACCCAGAAAAAATGCTCCTCCACTGGTGCTTTTTCTCTCATCAACACAGTTTGCCCAATCTGCATCTGAATAGGCAGTTAACTGGAAATTCTGATTTCTAGGATACCACAGTCCATAAGTCATTGTTCCCTTCAAGTATTTAAATATCCTTTTGACAGCTACCAAAGGACTTTGTTTAGGAGCAGACTGAAAACGACCTACCATTCCAACAACTTGCATTATATCAGGACGAGATGCTGTGATGTACATAAGATTGCCTATCATGGAGCGATATGTCCTTTGATCAACATTAGGTGAGATATCTTCTTTACTCAGCTTGCAACCAACCACCATAGGTGTGCTAACTGTAGAGGAATCTTCCATCTGAAATTTCTTCAACATTTCTTTCAAATATTTTTCTTGAGAAATAAAAATTCCTTCAGAGCTTTGTTTTACTTGTAGGCCAAGAAAGTATGACAATTCTCCTATCATGGACATTTCAAATTCTGTTTGCATAGAATTAGCAAACCATTGGATAGATGATTCATTAGTACATCCAAAAATAATATCATCTACATAAACCAAAACAACTAGTAAATTATCACCTTCAGATTTAATGTAAAGGTTACTGTCAACAATACCTTTCTTGAACCTTTTTTCTTGTAAAAATTTGTCCAGTCTATAATACCAAGCTCGTGGTGCTTGTTTTAATCCATATAAGGCCTTCTTCAGCTTACAAACATAATTAGGATTATCTGTCAAAGAGAATCCTTCAGGTTGCTCCATATATACTTCTTCCTCCAGATCTCCATTAAGAAACGCTGACTTAACATCCATCTGATAAAATTTGAAGTTCTTATGACATGAATAAGCAAGAAATATCCTGATAGCTTCCAATCTTGCCACTGGTGCAAAAGTTTAATCATAGTCTTGACCTTCCACTTGTGCATATCCCTTACAGACCAATATAGCTTTATTTCTAACAACTTGTCCTTTTTCATTCATTTTATTCTTGAATACCCATCTGGAACCTATTACATTCTTATCTTCAGGTCTATGAACAAGCTCCCAAGTATTTTTCTTCTCAATCTGATCAAGCTCTTCATTCATTGCTCTAATCCAATTATCTTCCTGGCTAGATTCCTCAAAATTTTTAGGTTCAGTCATAGATAAAAAGGTAACATGAGATTGTTCTGAGTCTTTAATCAATTTCCTTCTTGTCTGAACTCCTTCATTTATATCCCCAATTATCTGATTTTCAGGATGATTCTTTCTAATAATTCTGAGAGGTGATTTTGCTTCTTTCTGCTTACTTGTGTTAGTTTGAATATTCGTGTCTTCATCTGATCCAAACTCTTCTCTTTATGATCCTTGGACCTTTTCATCTTCATCTTCAATTGTATCTTCTGTTCTTGATTCAGCACTGCTTACATTTCCGACTGAGATTTTATCATCAACTTTTATATCTATACAATCAACTAGTTTGTGCAGTCTCTTATTGTAGCATCTGTACCCTTTACTATTTGTAGCATAACCCAAGAAGATACCTTCATCATCCCTGTCATCATATTTTCCAATATTTTCATCATTGTTCTTGATATAACATGGACTCCCGAAAACTTTAAAATTCTTGATTGAGGCAGGTCTTCCAAACCAAAGTTCATAAGGGGTCTTGTCACTGTGTGGTCTGAGATGAGCTTTGTTAAGGATATGAACTACTGTATGAATTGATTCCACCCAATATGTCTGAGGTATGTTCCTTTCATTCATCATTGATCTTTCCATTTGCTGTACTGACCTATTTTGCCTCTCAACAACTCCATTTTGCTGTGGAGTCCTTGGAATTGTGTACTCTCTTTTGATCCCATGTTTATCACATAACTCTTTGAAGTTTCCAGAACTAAACTCTCCTCCTCTACCAGTCCTTACTGCCTTTAACCTTTTTCCTGTTTGATTCTCAGTCAGAGCCTTGAATACTTTGAATTTTTCAAATGCTTCAGATTTTTCTTTCAAAAAGGCAACCCAAGTTAGTCTAGAATAGTCATCAATAATCAACATAAAGTAATTTTCTTTTCCTGTACCTTCTTTCCTTGATGGTCCATATAGATCCATATGTACTAACTGGAGAGGTTTTTCTATTGAAGGAAAGATTTTAGATTTGAACTGAGTGCGAATAATCTTTCCTTTCTGACAGGATTTACAAACAAAGTCATATGGCTTTGATATCTTCGGAAGATATTTTACTACCCCATTGTTTCTGAGTTTGATTATGTGATAAAAATTTAGGTGACCAAGTCTCCTATGCCATAGCCAACTTTCATCATATTTGCTTAAGTTGCATTCTTCTTCTTCTTCTTTTAAAACATAGACATTGTTTTCTGTCCTTATACCTTTTGCAACTAGCTGACCTGAATCCACAGTTTTTATTCTACAGTCTTTAGAGGTAAAAAAAACTTCACACCCTCGGTCACAGACTTGACTGACACTAAGAAGATTATGTTTCAAATCTTCTACAATCAACACATATTGAGCTTTTCTTTTTCCGTTACACAAATTTACAATTCCTTTACCTTTTCTCTTTCTAGGTGCATCATTTCCAAAAGTTACATTCCCTGATTTGCTATCACTTAGAGTTAGAAACTTAATTTTGTCTCCAGTCATGTGTTTGGAGCATCCACTGTCAATATACTAGGGATTCTTTTTCCTTTGGGATGATAGCACTAGTCCACACTTGTCATCTACTTTCTTCTTCCAAACTTTGACATTTTCGGTAGTGGGGATCAAATCTGAATTGTATTTCCTTAAGTGACAGTGTGCAGCTTTATGACCATAATTATGACAGTTGTAACATTCTGGTTCACTGAATAATAGATCATAATGATTGTTATGCTCATATATGTTGTTGTGTTTCACTTGTGTCCTTTTTCTAGTCATCACATGATTTATAATCTGTGATTGTTTGTTGCTTGGCTGTCTCAATCTTTGTTGTGGAAGATAGTTATTCATTGAATATCTTGATTGTTTATATCTAAATCTTAAAGAACAATTTATAGCTTTGTGACAAAAATTAGAGCAGAGAAAACAATAACCATAGAAAAAATCTTTGTACCTTGAAAAAATCTGTCTTCTTTGAGGAGGTCGGCTTATGTCATGCCAATAATCTTTCTGGTCTACAAATTCGGTTCTGTGGCTTTTTATTTCATTTCTTCTTGGTGGCTGATTTTCCTTCTTTGTTTTTTCAGAGTGACTGTTGTCAATGTTTGAAGATTTGACAAACTTGATAGATTTTGTATTTCTTGGATGATCACTACTTGATCCTTCTTCATATCCCAATCCAGATTTCAACATTGAATTTCTTTGTTGATTAAGAATGGAAGTTAATTCTTCTGAGGCTTTAATACTTGGCATATTTTGATGATACAATCCTTTAAATTTCTCCATTTCTTTTCTAGTTTTTACTATCTCTTCTTCTAAGGCTTCACACCTGAATTTCTTCTCTGACAATTGTTGTTTCAGTATGTCTTCTATTTTCTTTGCCTTTTCTAATTCCACCTTCAGCAGAGCAAAGTCCTCATCAGGTTTTTTGTTGTCTTTCTTGAACTGTGTCAACAATTGTTTTTGCTTTCTGTTCTTTGTTTAGAGTCTATCGATTTCTTCCAATGCACTGATCAGTTCTCCTTCCAAATCAACCACATCTTCTTCATCATTCTCATCACTGCCTGTTATTTTATTATCATAATTCTCCTTGGCCATAAGCATGAAGTCATTTGCCTTATCTTCACAGGATGAGTCACTATCGGTGTCTTCTGAGGAATTGTCATTATTTGCAACCAAACTTTTCTTCTTATTATATTTCTTGTATTTGTACTTCTTTTCATCATCAGAGTTCTGGTCCTTTTTCTGATGGGGACACTTA